>WAAD01011196.1:1151-37254 GCA_013389945.1 Fregata magnificens | reverse complement strand
GAGTACCTCTCCTATGAGGACAGGCTGAGATAGTTGGGGTTGTTTAGCCTGGAGAAGAGAAGGCTCCAGGGAGATCTTCTTGCGGCCTTCCAATACTTAAAGGGGGCTTATGAGAAAGATGGGGACAGACTTTTTAGCAGGGCCTGTAGCAACAGGACAAGGGGTAATGATTTTAAGCTAAAAGAGGGTAGATTCAGAGTAGATATAAGGAAGAAATTTTTTACAATGAGGGTGGTGAAACACTGGAACAGGTTGCTCAGAGAGGTGGTAGGTGTCCCATCCCTGAAAACATTCAAGGTCAGGTTGGATGGGGCTTTGAGCAACCTGCTGTAGTTGAAGATGTCCCTGCTCATTGCAGGGTGGTTGGACTAGATGACCTTTAAAGGTCCCTTCCAACCCAAACTATTCTATGATTCTATGATTCTAGGATCTGTCTTATAAACCCCCTTTACACATTGAAAGGCCGCAGTAAGTTCTCCCAGGAGTCTTCTTTTCTCAATTAAAAAAAAATTAAAAGTTTTATTTTTCATATCTGAATATAGTTTTCACTATTTGACTAGGAAAAATGACAGTGAAGGACAGACAGTCCTTCTGAGGACTGAGATTTTCCTGAATAGTTCTGGACAATTGTAGAGGATACAGGGTCTGGTCTGTGAATGTGAAACCCCTGTGGTGGGTTGACCATGGCTGGCTGCCAGGTGCCAACCAAGCTGCTTTTTTACCTGCCCTCCAGCAACAGGACAGAGGAAGAAAATATGACAAAACGTTCATCAGATACAGTAAGCACAATAAGGAGATAAGGACAGGGAGATCATTTACCTATCATGTTTAGGACTGTTTAGGACTTCAGATTGTTTTTAATATAAATATGGTTTGGCTGACACCTTTTCACTTCAGTAAAGAGAAGAGAAGATGCAGAGAAAGGTTTTTGACTTGCAGTGAATACAAGTTTTCTATTAGATATTTAAAAATACTAAGCTTGTAGTTGAATTTGTATTACTTAATAATATATTAAACCCAGGGAACACTAAAGAAAGCACGCAGAAGTAAAAACAGCATCAAAATCAATTTACAAGTGTGGCATAGGATAAGGATGTCTACTGTTCTTGGGTATACAGTTAGGTTTTTAGCAAAAGCAGGATCAACTAAGAGGGCAAATACTCTGACACAAGACTGTCATTTAGAATTTGAATTTCCAATGGGGCTTAAATACTATTATTTCAGAAAAAAAAAAAAAATCAGTGGTTATGGCTGCTCCTTCCAAAAAACTGTTTGATCTTTGTTTAACTGCAGATACACTTTATACCCCTGTCCTCACAGCTATTTAGGAATCTATCCTTTATTTTAGCTGTTACTCTTTTTTACAGTAGCTCTGAGCTGTATCATAAAGGTTGTACTATGCAACCTTTGTGCTAGACAGACATTGGATTAATAAATTATAAATAGATTAAAGATCTTCATAAAGCTATCACAGTGATGACTCTTGGGTATGTTTCTTAAGCCTTCAGTGCTGAGACCAGGGTAAATTGACAGCAGCAGATACAGAGACATAATAAATGATACTCTTCCTGTAGTAAAAGTGTTAACTTTTGCACCCACTATTTTTGATTTGCATCTGTTATAGCTCTGATCTAAACTCTTTTATGAGTATATAGATCAATGATCCATAGGCATTTTCCTCCTGAATCATTTTCCTTAAATGTCTGTGCTGGTGGGATCACAGGCTGCCTCCATGGAAACAATTGTAATACTACAAACAGTGAGTTGTGACATCACTAAATGAAGCAACCAGGAGGAGAAATGTTTGTAAATAGGAAACAAAGTTCTGTAAAACAATTCAGTAAATTATGGTGAGAAATGCATAATATTGTCTATGTAGTAGATCTACGTAGTAGTGTTCAGGGGCTTTTTTCTGTCAAGAAAGTTAAATTTTTTTAAAGTTTGCTGGAATATGATGGCAGCTCTTTAAATCACTGTCAATCTCTTTCAGCTGACGGTGTGAACATATTTAAATAGCTTTATGGCTACAGTACCATATGTTGCAGTTAGTACAAAAATGCAAATTTCTCAGTAGAAAAAATTCTCATTCTCTGTCTTAGGGTGAACAGATTTTCCTGATATTGTTGTCTTTATTGATGTAACTTCTGACATTATTAGATTATATGAACCCTACCAATTAATTCCCTTCTCAAGTTACATTTTCTGATGGAAATTTGCTGTAAGGAATAAATAATTCAGTTCCTTTCGTTTGTACTTTTGACATATAGCTTTCCTTTTTTGTTGTTGTTCACTGACTTCTTCATCCCCCAACTTAAAAAAATAATTACATCACTACAAATAAATTATTATTCTCATATTCTTCTGAACATCAGCAGACTCCTCTATGGGCATTGCATGCATACTCTTACTCTTCACCTAATTAACTAGAGCTTTCTTTAGAAATTACCGTTTTACCCTGTGGGCTTTTTAGAATTGGACATGTAGTAAAAATGCTCAGCACCTCAACAATCATGTCATACATTTATTACTGTCTTGCACAGTCTTTTATGTATTTGTACTTGATATATGAAATGCCTATCAGTTCCATTTGAAAGAGTAGCTTCTGCTTTCAGTACTAAAGAATGTAAGATTTTCTTATATTTAATTATTCACCCAAAGCATAGTCTAATCAAGGTTTGGCAATAGAACTTATTAAACCTATTTGAAATTCTACTCCAAAATTGTTCATCTGGATGTCCAGAGTTATTCATGCATGCTTTTTAATCAGTATCAGTTGCCAGAGCACCCAAAACAGCCCAGAAGAGAATTATTGGATTGCCTTTTGCTTACAGCTGCATCCTCCAGCCTATTCCCGGAAGCTGTCAAAAGATGTGTTACCGTATAACTGATGGAAATACTCACAAGTTCCTTAATCCCTTATATTTGTCTTTTATAGCTCTAGGAAGGATATTTAGAACTGCCACAGGAATAAGCAAAGAATTTTATTTTGACAATTTTTGCAGACATTCATTGTGGCGTTGTCTTTTCTGTACCTGACAATTGAAAGAGAAGAATTCTGAAGAACTGTAAAGCCAATATAAGTTGCACCAGAGTATCAGTAAGTATACCTATTGCAAAGTGCATGAAAGCAGTAGGATGTAGCCTGAAAAAGAATATGTTCTGAAAAAACATGTCAAGCGAAATATTCTTGTAGATATAACCCATCAATATTATTTTAAGTTGCACAGAAGGTATTTTTCCAGCAGGTGGTCAATGCCCTTTAGGGATTATTGTAATACTGGGAATATTGCTGTGGGATATCGTTATGGGAATTTTGATGGTGAGGAGAGCATGTCCAAAGAAGAGTGGTGAAGCTGGTGAAGGGTCTAGAGAACAAGTCTTATGAGGAGCACCTGAGGGAACTGGGGTTGTTCAGGCTGGAGAAAAGGAGGCTCAGGGGGGACCTTATTGGTCTCTACAACTACCTGAAAGGACGTTGTAGCGAGGTGGGTGTCAGTCTCTTTTCCTAAGTAACAACTGATAGGATGAGAAAAAACAGCCTCAAGTTGCACCAGGGGAGGTTTAGATTGGATATTGGGAAAAATTTCTTCACTGAAAGGGTTATCAAGCACTGGAACAGGCTGCCAGGGGAAGTGGTGGAGTCACCATCCCTGGAGGTATTTAAAAGACGTGTAGATGTGGGGCTTAGGGACACGGTTTCATGGTGGACTTGGCAGTGTTAGGTTTATGGTTGGACTCGATGATCTTAAGGGTCTTTTCCAACCTAAATGATTCTATGATTCTATTCTATGAAATGTATGAGAAGTTGCAGGTGACATTAAACACATTCAAACATGTGTTGAACATTATATCGGGAGCTGTGCAGAAGGCATTGTATTCTAGTTAGTGATCTTGAACAGGTTATGTCTGCTGTATTGAGCCTTGTACTCAGGGCTTGAAAAGCCCATATGTTAGTAATACAATCTGTAATTTATAAGATCTTTGGGAAAGGTAAACTCTATGTGGATCAAAGGGTGGGATGTGATGAACCTGACTGGGAGACGAAGGAGTCAGTGATCCACAAAACAATCCAGACCTGTGCTGCACTGGGCTGTGCTGCTTGTCCAGCATGCCCTTCAGGCTGTGCTGTGTTGCACAAACTTCATGGCCGCAGGACAAGCTCAGCCAGCTCACCGTAACAGGGGAGCCTGCAGGCAGTGCCACTTGATACCAGAGATTATGACTCCTACATGGACTTGCCTTTATCTAAAAGTGTGGGAAAAAGTTGTCATGTGAACATCTTTTATGAAGAGAGTTTTTTTCTTGTAAGAAGATTATACAATAGCTCAAATAACCAAAACAGGAGGAGCTTCCTTCCACAGACCATATCTGCACAGTGTGCCGTGGAAAAAGCCATATGGGCCTTGCCTGTTGCTGCACAAACGTGGGGTTCCCAGTGTCTGAAGGCACATAAGACTTACTCGTTATCCATGTAACTCTTCTTATTCTCTCTTATTAAAACAGCTATCTTACTAAGCTTTTTGCTGTTGAGCCTTTCTTACTGATATCCAGAAATAACCCTGCACCATCTCTCATCTCAATCCCTCCTCCCCCCAGTACAAAACAAACATACACGTATGTGCAAGAGTTTCCAATAAAAGTATTTTGTGCATAATAAAACTGGCAAAGGCTTGATCTGCTTCTATGACTGGATGACCCGTCTAGTAGATGAGGGCAAGGCTGTGGATGTTGTCTACCTAGACTTTAGTAAGGCCTTTGATACAGTCTCCCATGACATTCTTCTGCACAAGCTGGCAGCTCACGGCTTGGATGAGCATACAAATTGCTGGGTAAAAAACTGGCTGGATGGCCGAGCCCAGAGAGTGGTGGTGAATGGAGTGAAATCCAGTTGGCGGCCGGTCACAAGTGGTGTTCCCCAGGGCTCGGTTCTGGGGCCGGTTTTGTTCAATGTTTTCATCAATGATCTGGATGAGGGGATTGAGTGCACCCTCAGCAAGTTTGCAGATGATACCAAGCTGGGTGGGAGTGTCGATCTGCTCGAGGGAAGGAAGGCCCTGCAGAGGGATCTGGATAGGCTGGATCGATGGGCCGAGGCCAACTGTATGAGGTTCAACAAGGCCAAGTGCCGGGTCCTGCACTTTGGTCACAACAACCCCATGCAACGCTACAGGCTTGGGGAAGAGTGGCTGGAGAGCTGCCCGGCAGAAAAGGACCTGGGGGTGCTGGTCGACAGCCGGCTGAACATGAGCCGGCAGTGTGCCCAGGTGGCCAAGAAGGCCAACAGCATCCTGGCTTGTATCAGGAATAGTGTGACCAGCAGGAGTAGGGAAGTGATCGTGCCCCTGTACTCGGCACTGGTGAGGCCGCACCTCGAGTACTGTGTTCAGTTTTGGGCCCCTCAGTACAAGAAGGACACTGAGGTGCTGGAGCGTGTCCAGAGAAGGGCAACAAGGCTGGTGAAGGGACTAGAAAACAAGTCTTATGAGGAGCGGCTGAGAGAACTGAGGCTGTTTAGTCTGGAGAAGAGGAGGCTGAGGGGAGACCTTATCGCTCTCTACAACTACCTGAAGGGAGGTTGTAGTGAAGCGGGTGCTGGACTCTTCTCCCAAGAAACTAGCGATAGGACGAGAGGGAATGGCTTCAAGTTGCATCAGGGGAGGTTTAGACAGGACATCAGGAAGAATTTCTTTACCAAAAGAGTGGTTAGGCATTGGAACAGGCTCCCCAGAGAGGTGGTGGAGTCGTCAACCCTGGAGGTGTTCAAAAAAGGTGTAGACGTGGCACTCCAGGGCCTAGTTTAGGAGTCATGGTGGTGTTAGTTGATGGTTGGACTTGATGATCTTAGAGGTCTTTTCCAACCTTAATGGTTCTATGATTCTATGATTTATTTATTCCCTTGTGCTCTGTATGATAAAGATGAGGCATATATGGTGATGCTGTGCAATCTGAGTGCACAGCAGATCAGGAAAGCTGTTGGACAGCATATTTCCTGAACATCCTCATACTGACTCTATTAGAGTGAAGCCAGTTTTGTGGGCTTTGGGATAAAGGAAAATCTCCCTCCTGATCCACTAGAGTCAACTCTATCTTGCACCCCAAGGTTCATCCAGACCCAGTGTGATACAGCCAGGCTGCTATATCTCCCAAGTCTAGCCAACAGTGGCATGTATTCCTGGTAGGTGCCCATCCATGCATGGTGCAAACATGGCCAGCCATAGAAACCAACATAAACAGAGAGCAGTGCCTTTACTGGCACCGTGTAAACATGGCCACCATAGACAGCACAGACCCTTTCCTCCTCTCTGGCTGATAAGAGTTAAGGTTCCCTTAGTGAAGAATACACACACTCTAAACCTTTTGCTTCACAGACACAGCCACATTCACAGACACCGGGAATATTACCGCATACTCCAAGTCTTTTCATATCCCTGCAGAGATCCCCATCCCTTTACCCAGCCACTGGGTCAGACCTGGGGACTTTCTGAGTGCCTCCTCAGACTTGCTGGCTAGCCCAGCTCAAAGTTTGATAGCAAAAAAGACAAATGCACGCATGAAAGCACACATGCAGAACAGAGAGAGGTCACAGCAGTTCACACAGACAATTGTTAGGAATGGATTTTAATAAGAAAACAAGACAGCCTGCAGTGGTCAGGTGCAGGGCTCAATCAGGCAAGTGAATTAATCTGCACCTTGCTCTCGGTCAGCTGGCCCCTTTTATCCTCCTTCCTCTGCACTTCCCATTCTTGCTCTTCCTCCATCCATGTTGATCCTTCCCTTCCTTCATCCTTGTCTCCTCCCAGCTAAAAAGTCTATCCCCAATTAAATAGTCACAGTTTTGCTGCATCCATACCCCAAACTGCTACTTCTCATATAGTTACCTAGAGCATTCCAGTCTCATACGATATGAGCGACACAGTAACCTAGCCAATCAAACCATCCTTGCGGGTTATGGTTACCAAGGCCACACTGGCATTGAAGGATTTCACTCCCCAAGAGGTCTCCAATTCTCTCAGTTACCCATGGGGTTTGGCTGTCTCTCACCTCACTTCCCCTTAACCATCTGTGAAATCCAACCGTTTCTCATAGTGAGACCCATAGCAGCTTCTTACTCCTATGTCCAGCAGTTTCTCATGATCCGTTCACTTAGCTAAACCTCAGGCCAGGGCTTAGTCATCTGCCTATGTACCTTAACAAATTGGATGCAGGCTCTGCAGTGCTCTGCTTAATTTTAACTCTCTGAGAAACAGTTTTAGAAATTAATGATCATACAGATTTGCATATCTTGATAAGTAAATTGTCTTTTTACCATTTCACATTCAGAGTCAAATCTGCATTTTTCTGACATACAGTGCTCTATTCCATCAAATATATTTTCATGGAAGAACTACAGTATTAACACACTGTTAAGCAAAAGTGCATAAACTGTTATTATAGATGCATATATAATTAATTTTCAACTGACATATAGAATTAATTTTCCACTGCCTTATAAATCAGCTTTGATTAATGAATCTTCATCTTTGAATCTTTATCTTTAATCATTACAAATGAGTGTATATATACTTATATACACCAAGAATGGAGAAACATTAATTGGAATCCAATGACGTATGCCTATATACCCACCTGGCAGTTGTTTTTAATGTGAAATTATAGTAGACAAGGAAAGTTAGTTTCTGTTTATGGTCAAGTTGAATAAGACCTAAGACATTAAAAGTTCTGGGAAGGGTTGAGGCAGAACTTTTAGACTGAAAATGATCTTAAGAATTTGAGTTTTTTCATTTTGTAGACGTTTTTCTAGAAGTAAATATCAATTTCTTGCTTGTACAAGTGAACAAATGATCCACAGCAATTAAACCTTCATTTTACTTGTCTAGCAAAATAAGTGATACAGATAAAAAGTGCAGACTGACAAACAAAACCAATAAATCAGACACTGCTAGTGTATTAAGCTCTGCAGCCTAGATAATTTCACCAACACTTTTTTCTATATTTTAGTACTGAAGCTGACCTCAAGGTTCATGCCTTTCTGCGCATTTCTCCAGAAGATAAAAACACATTTGGAGTGCTACCAAAGATGCTGAAATAAAGTACTATTATGTCACATGGACTTTTGATCACTAAAATGTACAAGACTTGAAGAATAAATAAAATAAATCTTGAGGTTACTGGAAACAACTTGGGATTTTTCAAAACGTCAATGGCAAAATGGCAGCATCAACTGTAGAAAAGAAACCAAGACTTCAAAGGATTATTTAGAGCCTTTTTTTTCATAACAGAGTGTATTTGGTAGTGTTTGGGCAATGACTAATAGATGTTTGCTTAACTTACCAAACCCCTCTAAACCTAGATATTCTCTAGGTTTCCTTTCCCATTGTTTTGCCATCTGTTGCATTAAAAAACCCACTTTTTTTCTAATATTTAATCTAATTCCTCTCTTCTGCAAGCTAAACTGTTTTCTTCTTGTCCTTCCTTGAACAGATATGTTAAATAACTCATCATCATCCTCTTTTTAATCACATTTTATATGCTAGAAGACCATTATCACCACACCTATCCCTTTTCTTTTTTTTTTCAAGCTAAATTACATTTCTTCAACCTTTCTGAGAGGTCTTATTTTTTGAACATTTTCATTTGGGTTGTTCCTCTTCTGTGGACTTCCATCAGTTGTGTTTCTAAAAATGCTGTGACCTGAAGCAGATGCAGTACGCCACTAGAAGCTTTATTTGGGGCAAATAGAAGAGAAAATCATACGCTTTCTATGCTCCTTATACTGATTACACGTCAGATTAAGATTTGCCTTTTTGCATCATCTTGTCTTGCACACTCTTGTCTCACATGCAGCTTGCAATCCATTCAAAGTCCAACATCATCTTGATTTCCACTGTCTGGTCAGATCAACATTTCTATTTGTCATTTTAACTATAACCTTCTACAGTCTAGTTCTTTGTACTAATGTTTACTAAATTTTGTATTGTTGATTTTGGACATTTTCTCCAATTAGTTAAGATGATTTTGGACTTGGATGCTGTCCTCCAGAGTATTTGGAATTCATTAACAACAGTAGATGCAATATATGTATTGTCTATTCAGTCAACCTGGTCAGTAACAAAAATATGTAGAGATTGACCCATCAGTAAACCTTTCAAAATGTAGATTCACCAGCTTGATTGCAAACTGCATGTAGATAGTCTTTGAGTGTGATTTTTCATCTAATTACATACCTACTCTGGCAATTTCAGCCATTTTCCCCCCTTTTTATTCAAGAGATTGCCATATGTTGCGATGTCAACATCCTTTCTGAAGTGCTGATATAACCCCTCTACTGATTATTCTTTATCTAATAGCATAGTTATCCTGTCAAAGAAATAGATTAAATGGTTTTCTATTATTTGGTCTAATTACATCTATCGGAGCTCTTTCCCCCACTGCCACCATTCTTTATTCTCTATAAGCTTATAATTTATTTCATAATTTCTTCAGGTATTTTTTTCTGGAAACAAAGTCAGACTCAGTGTCTATAATTCTACTGACCCTGCTCTTCTGCCCTTTTTCATAGAAGTACTATATTTGCCTTTCTCCAGCTCTCTAGGACCTTCCTCCTATTCAGGAAAGTCTCAGTGCTAATCACTAACAGTTCAGACATTGCATCAGCTTGTTCCTTCAGTGCTCCAGGGAGATTTTCATCAGACTCTGCCAACTTGAATATCTCTAACTTTCTTCTGAGTGTTCACTCCCTACTTTATCCTACACTCATCTTTTGATAAAAATTAATTTTGCTAAACTTCTGATTACAGTTAAGGTTTTTTATTTCAACATGCTAATATTTCTTATTTCATCTGTTATTTGCTTGTGTTTGCTATATAATAGCTCATATGGTAATGAATTTTTTGAGGACATTAACATTCCTGATGTTTTCAGGATACCCCATTTCAACATTAGTATTTAAGTGACGACTGGATTAGATTATGACAATTCATGGCAGGACTTGAAAAATTAGCTCAATAAATATTTTGAAAGCCTGTTAAAGGAGCATCTCTTTTATCACTTTGGCCTGTCTATTAATTGAAAACTTCACCAAAAAACATCAGAGGATCAAGGAATTGTGCAACCGTTTATGCTTTTTCTCTTTGGTCTGAGATAGTATTCTTGCTTGTGGATAATAAATAAACGGTAATATGGGGGCAAGGGTTGTGTTTTGGGGTCCTAGGAGAAAGACTGATGGTGTGCAGGACCAGTGTGTGGAGTCAAAATAATATGCTTGAAAAGGGAAAGTGGGAAAACTTGGGGACACAGTGGAGATACTGAGTACCCAGGCAAGATGAACAAAGTGATGGAACGTCTTGTTTTGAACTGGGTCAAGGTGGCATTGCTCAGGTGACTTCAAGAAAATAAGCTCTCCTCTGGTACATCTCCATTTACATATCTAAATCAAGGAAGCAAAGTCAAGTGAAGTATTTGGGGGGCCAGAGAGGAAGCTGTTCACTGTTTCACTTACCAAAGAGCCTTTTTCAGTTGTTCTCTCCAGCCTCAGTGTGAAGTCTCAGCAGACAAACAACCCTTGCCCATTTCTGACAGAAACAGTTTTGTAAGCACTGGACAGAGCCAGTGTATAAAGGAGTATTTTAGTCATTCACTTTGAATTGATAATGAGAAGGGAGCAATGGTACCTGCACTGGCTTCCCAGTTGCCTCCACTGAATGGCATCTCTGCTCTATTTTTGCAGCCTGAAAGTCATGATAGTCCTTTGACTCCTTTCTGTAAAATTGTTTAGTATGTAAGCGACACTTTCTTTGTCTTTCCTAGGGAGCCACTGCCATGAACTAAAGCTTTGAATGCTGTGGCTTTAGTTTTTAGACTGTGTTCAGTTACTAAGGTTACCTTAATAACAAAGTGATGATATTGCTTTTAAATTTCAACAGTACCTTTAACAAAAACCATTAAGCTTTTGAGTTTCGAGCCAGTGAGGGACAGGATATATGGCTGTATTTGTGCACTGGGAGGAGGCTTAAGATCTAGCTTAAGCACAATTATTTATCTTTTCTCAGCATCCAGAACTGAGGCTTCTAGTCGGTCCCTGCATACCTACAGAAGTCATTCAGTTGCAATTATCTCTATTAGCTGTAGTAGCTAGCACCTTAAAACAAGATAGGAAATTTGAAAGAAAGATTCAGGAAACTGTTTTGAACAGCTAAACTTTCTCATGTGCTCAAATAACTTAAAAGTGTTAAGGCTCCAGGAAAACTCAACCAAAAGTAGTACTTTAAGAAATGTATGTTATCTTGTTTCTTTTTTGTTTTGGGACTATCTTTCTATAATGGGTCAAACATTTATGGCATATTAATGAATATAAGTGGTGAAGTGCAGATCACTGCAGGACAAGTATATATTATAATGATCAACTTAAGCGATTAATAATATTGTCATTTTGGCTTATTCAAGTGTAACCTGGGTTCTATTTAGTGAAAGTCTCCTGGAAATTTATCACAGTGTAATTAAAGTGAGGAAAAGAAAGAAATGCTGAAGGTGGTGACAATGAGCTAGCAGGAACATCTGGCAAATATTCTTAGCTTTAAAGATTTTTAGCACTTGGTGAGTGTACCCCTTGCTGCTATAAAGCAAAATGAACAAGTATGCTCTAAAGATATGCTGAAAAGTGAAGTAAAAATGCAGATGCTCTTTTCAGCAACTCATTAAAAAATACTGAAGTTGTTTTAAGAATTTCTCCCTAGATACATGTGAGGGAAAAAGTAGACCTTGATGTAAATGAGATTCCCTAGAGTCATCATCGCTAACAGAGCTAGAGACAGACCCAGGTATTTCAGGTTATCAACATGCAGAGAAATTCTTACATTTTTGAACAATGTGCTGAATCATTACTTTATGCTATGTAGTTTTCATCACTTGTACTACAATAGGAAAGACCACAGTCAATAGGAAAACTACAGTGACCAGTGATAAGTTATGCTGATGATATCCTTTGTTTTCTTAACTGGTTTGCTCTCATGATATTCTTTGATATTTTTAACAAAACAGTTCATAAAGCAAACATCACCATTTTTAATATAGTTCACGATTCTTATTTTCTCTCAACAATGGACCTTTGTGATATCACTAAATGAGTTTTCCCAGTCCACCTCAGGTTGGAATTTTTCAAAGGAAAAAACTTCTCAGTTCACATAATTTAAACCAGATTGGGATTGAAACAGTTTCTTGGTGTATTAACAACATGCAGTTATCCAGCAATCAGTGAATTATACACACAGGATCAATACCAGTAATAAAACAGAATAGCTATAGTACTAGAGGCAGGATGTTAAACACCTACAATTTTATAAATGCCTTTATCTTGTCCCAAGTTTATCCCCAACGGTTCTAATCACACCAAAACACACACACGTGCATATACAGACACACACATACAGTTATAAGCATACCTCCTCTCTAGCAGAACATGTGGACTGCTAGTAAAGCCCCAGCCTCCTGGAAGTGGGGCTGCCCTGCTTGCACATCCCTCCTGTGGGACATGTGGGAGCCGCAGCCCCGTGTGTTCACTTGTTGTCCCTACGCCATGGGCAGCAGCCACTTGCTGCGACAGGACCCTCATAGCATTGAGCAGGGAGGCTGCTCCCTCTGGCCTGGGCAGGGGCTCTGATGTTGCAGGGCGACTTCTGGCAGGGCCAAATCAGGTTTCACTCCTGTCATTTCCACTCCAAGGTCTCTTCCACCTGTTATCAATTTTCATGCTGTTTTTATACTTTTTATCAGGCTAATTCCTTCTTTGTATCAAAAGCCTCGTAATTGTCTGATTGCTTTCTAAGCCTGCTGATGGTTGTCTTCCTCTTTAAAATGATCAGTTTTAGGCAAATGGATTCAGACAGTTTTGAGTTTCCAATCCAGACATACATACTATTTCTACTCAAATTCTCATTTTACCAGGTTATCCAGGCCAATCATTTGCCAAGGGTGGGCCATACAAGTACCCGACAGAATTAAGCCCTAAGATGTTAACTTTTGAGAACTAGTGAAGGAAAAAGAAGGAGGAAAAGAGAAAATAAGGTGTTCTAGATCTGCTGAAAATAAAAACAAGTTTATTAATTAAGAAATATTTATCTCCGAACACTCAGTTGCAAACTCTCAATATTTAACCTATATCCACCGAAATGAATGAACCTATACTTATGCATCTCCTTAGCAGAGGCCATTCAAGGAATACTTTATAAAAAGTGTGAGTGCAGTTTGGGAACTAGGAAATACATAGCTTTTTCATATCCAAACAGAATTTCAGAAAGAAGCATGCCTGCTGCCTAGCCGGTTTCCACAACAAACCATTTTTGATAGACTCTTCTATCCTCACCCTGAAAGTAATGGAGACCTTTTAAACCCTTTGGCTGAGACACCAAGACACTCCCAAATTTGCTGCCTAACAAAGTGGGGAGACAAATTATCCATTCAGGCACTACCTATAAAAAGTTTGACAAATCTGTCAAACCTACAGACAGGACAGACATGGTGGCTTATAGAAGATGCTTTTTGTACTTCTGGAATAAAGAACTGGCTCTGGGATATTTGGGTGTTTTAAGCCTGAATTTCCTCCCCATCCAGAGCAGACTTCAGGTCCTCTCAGAAAGGACAGAAACTGTATCACTGTCCCATTAAAGATTTAGGTAGCCTTGGAAGGAGTTGGCTTTCCTTTCATCAATGGATTCGTGCTAATCCTCTTTTACATTAATAAGTTAGTTACATAAAATATTTGAACAATAATTCTCCTTGGGAAACTAGAGTTGCAAGACCATGCATACGAGAGACCAAATGTTACTGCAGATATGAAACAGCCTATTGAAAGAGATTCCAAGGTAGAAGCTGCCTAGGAAATGGGATTTTAACACTGATGTTGCACCTGCACTATGGGATCGGTCTGCTTCATGGAGCACCCTGACTTGTCCAGATCAGAGGAGCCAGTGGAGGATCTTTTTCTTTTCCTCACAGGATGTGTGAGGGATAGCATGTTGTCAGATGCACTGAAGTACTCAGGAAGTGCTTAATACATATACTCTGGACAGGACCAGGACAGTGTAGACAGTCTCAGAAACTTTAGTTCAACACACAGAAAGATTATTCCCCTAATGAAGGACCTATGATTTTTCTTAATATTTCTTTAATTTGCTACGATTTCACAGTATTTTTTTTTCAGCCTCTTTTGCTTTCTTTCAGACCCATATGCATTAATTGCCAGTTGATACACTTGCATTCAGGAGGCAGGCTGGCTATGTGAATGCTGCTCGTTTTTTATTGCATTGCTCTCCATTGTCTTCATTGTTAACCAGTGTCAGCCACTCTGCCAGAACTTGCTTTGCTGAGATCACAAAATCTAATTTGCCCCTTTTTTGTTCTATTATTATAGTCATTATTTCTCAGCTAGCCCCATGCACTTAAAATAACTAATCAGCTGTGCTACTTTACAATTAAGTAAAAAAACTTCTACATCACTCATGGACAATAAAACAGTCTTGTATCAAGTTGACAATTTATTGCTTGTTTGTTCCCCCTTGTTTGTGTGCACTTATCTTACTGTAGTTTAAAATTCTTATTTTGCTGTTTACAAACTACTTTGGTTTTGAATCTTTTGACACTTATACCCCTCTTCCTTTGAAAAGATTTTTTTTAAACCATCAGGGTTTTTTCAAAACAGTTGGATTCTGAGCCGCAGTAGTTATACAGCTCTCCTGAAAAAATTCAGTGTTTTCTCACAGGGAACATTTCTATTTATATGTATTACACATGTAATACTGTAAAAAAAAGTTAACAATTGCTGTATTCTTTTCCTCTTTGAAGAAAAATCCCATAAGAAAAAAAGCATACAATAAAGATCCAAAGTTAAAGATTGCTATTACCTCCTATTAGCAGATAAGCAAAAACTGCAGCATGACTGTGGACACTAGCATACCTGGACCCGATCTTATGAGCCTGTAAGCATCCTCATTCATTCACCATTCTAACAGAAATGGGAAGAGCTCATTATAGAAACTCTGGGAATCCAGCTGAAAACCAAAAATAAACACCCAGAGAAATAAACTAAACTAAGAAGGTAATAATTTCAAGACACAAAACAATGATGAATTAAAATATTTGCAAAGTGGTTCTGCTCTGTAGACGAAGAGCTTTGACTTACAGCTTCATGTCTGAACTTTGGGATAAGGATTTGGCTACAGTTCCTCTCTATCATCAGCATTGCGTCTCTTTGTATAGTGTTATTTCAATAATTTTTTTGCATGGAGCTAAATGACATTAAACAAGCATCTGTGTTTCAATAAAGAATTTAACATATGACCACTGTAGAGAGAAAAAAATTTTGAGCACTTAAACCAAATTGTGGTTTTCAAATTAAAATCCAGGAAAACAACATAATCTATGTTGTACATGAGTTACTGAAGTCATTAAAGTCCAATCACATTTGATACACTTTCTTATAAGGTCACATCTCTTTTTTTGAAATTATTTCATTCAATGTTCACAGTACATTTTTCCCTGAAAAAAAAACCCCACTAACTGTAAAGCCTTTAAGAAAGTGATGATTTAAAGCAACATATAAATATTAGCATAGCTAAAAGCAAAATATCGCGTCTATTTTCTCAAAAAATACAGCAATATACTGAAAATTACTCTATCACAGAGAATACCCTTCTTGGCAGCAAACTCTGCAGTGTAAAACCATTGAGAAAAACTTCTAAAATACTGATTATTAGAAAGGATTTCATATGAGATGTGACATGTACTTTTTACCATTCAGAAAATTAGATTCACATAGAAATCAAATGTTGTAACACCTACATCATTACACCAGTTTCTGCTTTTGAGGGTAGTAACAGCCACTAACCTTTCATGTGGCTAATTCAACAGACTAGGTTAATTCCCCTGTAATTTTCCTCTCTTTGGTACGGGTATTTCAGTGACTTCTTACCACTGTATTCCCAGTGATATTCTTGGAACAAATGTATTTATTTATTAATAGAGCACAAAAGATATTCAAAGAAACTATTGACTTATTTAAAAAGTGGAATTTGGTTATCCCATTCCTTTTAAATCACTGCCTTTCTGTAATGCAAGTTGTAAACAAGTCTTGCTGGAGACCTCATTTTACACATACGCCTCAGGTGCATAAACTCAGACTGCAGGCACCAGCAGATCTTCAAAGAAACTTTGTTCTGCAGGCACTAGTCTGCCAAAGCCCTCTGTTTTGTGATACAGTACACAAGAGAAGCTGCATCTGAGAGGATTGAAAAGAAAGTAAGAAGAATGTATCTTGGCTTAGGTTAATCAAAACTATTTCCCTTCATCTCTGACAGAAAATCATCTGAATGAAAGATGGTTTTGAAAGGTGGACAAATGTATTTTGAAAGTTAGAGGTTTGCTGCCTGTGGTAAAAGCACAATCCTCTGTAAAGAATCCTGTATGTAGAAAGCAAACCTATTTTTTTCCTCATCTCTCTATTCTGTCCATTCTTTTGAATAAAAATGGAAGTGTAGAACCGTAGCCTAACATTTTTTTGGCCTTTGCTGGCTAATTTCCAGATGTTCTTTTAAAATTAAAAAAAAAAAAAAACAGGAAAATTTCAAAGCATGAAGAGGATGACTTATTTTTGTTATCAAGAGAACAATAAATGTATTTGCTATTTATACATGGTAACATCTGTTTTAATTATAATTGCCACAAGCATAACTGGCAAGAACAAAAAGAATAATGATTGCTGTTGTTGTAGTTGCGGTTTCTTCATGCTATTAAAATACATATTTCTAAATGATATTTCCTTCTATATTCCCTTCCTTTCACACCTTTCCCCGTGGAGTTCCTATCAAGTAATCTTTGTGAATTATAAACAGTGACATGTTGTGTTGTTGGCAAAGGAAAATAAATAATGTAATGTTAGAGTGAACCAACTCACATCTGCAAGGACAGCCAAGAATACCCAGAAAGATGTCTTATCCTTCCTGGTCTGTAGAAGACCCATATACCAATATTTTCTCACCTGCCTCACAGAATGAATTACAAGTACAAAGATAGTGCCATTTAGAAATAGAAAGAGAAGTTGGAACTACAAATAAGCACACATATAGTAATTATTAGCTAAGGGAAGACAAATTTATGTTCTCAGAAGACATTTATCAGGAGAAAGAAGAGCTGACCTGCTGTTCCTGTTTCAGTAATATCTATCGCTATCAGCTGTTCTTGGGATAGACTAAAGAAGTACATCCCATCAGAGCAGACAGAAGGTGCAAATTTTGATCTGCTCAGAGACAGAACCACATATTCTTGTGGAAAAATAAAAATACAAGCTATTTTTTCAAACAGAAATTACACTACAGACAGCTGCTTATTTTAAAAACTGACTAAAGATTCACCAAGAACTTAAACAAAAATGAAGAAAATGTAAATAGGTTAAAAGACAAAATATGTACTCAGTATTGCAATGCCTTGCTTAATCTTCTGTATCATACAATCTTATTTGTATACATTCCTGACAAGAACAGCATGCAGCAGCTAAAATTTACATGATTTTTTATTGTGTGTCCTAAAGGAATACTTAATTAGAGATCAGCATTGGCTATTACGGAAAGTGAGTAATATGTTACCTTGGGCTTAATATTGTTAGCAAAGCAGTTGCAGACTGTGTCAGATTTACAACATAGTATCTGGCTAATATTGACAGTAGGACAACCTCTTTCAAAGCTCTTGAGGTAACTGTCATAGATGTCAAATGTGTCATATTTTGCTGAGAGGGGAGGGGGGGATTCTGTTACCTATCATCCTAAAGTTACCTCCAGGAAAGTACCGGGCTTATTTTTATCCCTTGTGTAGACTTTAATCACTTTCTTCCTCTTCTAGGCTTTTAAAATTTACACCTGTGAACAATATGTCGTAGCTGAATTGCATTTCATTTATACCTTGCAAGCATGTGCTTGGTTTGCACATGTGCTTGGTTTAGATCACAGTGTTGATGTTCAGCACTTATATCATGCAGGTAAGTGTGCTTCTAATAGCTGAATATGAAGTATTTTTTCTAATTTCCAAGTAACAAAAGTATGTCTGAGACAGATGCGGTTAACCAGTTTACTTTAGTGTCACAAACTGACACTGAATGAAGAGCAGAACGCATCTTCCCTGACTGCAACCCTTGGCCCAGTTCACTATATCTATGAATTCAGGGAAACAGTTGTAAATATTTCTTCCTGTTGGATTATACCTGGTGAACAGCACTACCAAAGGATAGCTGAGACCCCACCTGGAGTACTGAATCCAGCCCTGGGACCCCCAACATAAGAAGGACATGGACCTGTCAGAAAGAGTCCAGAGGAGGGTGACGAAGATGACCAGAGGGCTGGAGCACCTCTCCTACGAAGACAGGCTGAGAGAGTTGGGGTTGTTCAGCCTGGAGAAGAGAAGACTCTGGGGAGACCTTATAGCAGCCTTCCAGTACATGAAGGGGGCCTACAGGAAAGATGGGGAGGGACGCTTTATCTGGTAGTGTAGTGACAAGATGAGGGGTAAAGGTTTTAAACTGAAAGAGGGTAGATTTAGATGAGATATAAGGAAGAAATTCTTCACTATGAGGGTGGTGAGGCACTGGAACAAGTGGCCCAGAGAAGTTGTGGATGCCCCATCCCTGGAAGTGTTCAAGGCCAGGTTGGACGGGGCTTTGAGCGACTTGGTCTAGTGGAAGGTGTCCCTGCCCATGGCAGGGGGGTTGGAACTAGATTATCTTTAAGGTCCTTTCCAACCCAAATCATTCTATGATTCTTTGATCCTATAAGTGTGTTGTAAATATGTTGCATACTGGTATATTTGTAGGAGTCTTCCATCTTTTCCTTAGCTGTTACTCTTATGGTTCAGGTTCACTTTACCTTTGAGTCTCTTGGCTATACTCTGATTTAATTCAGCTCCTAACAGTTCACAAGCCTGTGTTTCCTTTCGTGCAAACTAGAAACAGAGGGAACAGAGTTACCGTCTGGTAGCTATTATGCGCTGAGGTCTCCTTTAGATGTAGGCTCAGCATGCAGCAAGGGTACGCATCCAGTTTCAGCCACTCTGAATTTCACCCAGGTTCACCTATGGACCTCATTACCCTTGCTGACCTTTTAGGTATATATTCCTCAAGTAACAGACCTTTAGCCTTTAGCTATTCTGGGACAGATCTCATTAATTTCTACCTCTATGCTGTATCTCAGGCAACAGGAACTTATTCACTCAACAACCTCACTCAGGAAGCTTACTAAAGCAAGATACGTGCAGTCCTCTCTTGGGGAGCTGCAATGCACTGATTAGAGAAGCTTTTTTGTTTTCTGCTTTGTATGTTCATCCTTTTTCATATTAAACCAAACTGAAAGTCTAAAACCATAGCACAGTCAAGGTGCATGATCTTTTTTTTGCTGTATATTGCAAGGCCTAACTGCTTTTAACCTTTTTTATCCACTTCAATACGTATCAATTATTTTCAGTCTTAGTAAAATATGGACTGAACAGAGCCTGCAAACATTAGGTAGAAATCTGCTAATTTGAGTATTCTTCCTTCACATCCCAGTTTATTTAACAAGCGTGTGTTACATACAAATATGTTAACTGGATTAATTGTTGTTTACATTTCCTGCTTAATACTGACTGCCTTGCTATTATTTAAACATTTTTATGTGCATTATATAAGTTTCAAAGCAATGACAGAGTATACATCATCCAAGGCCAACTGTAGCTCACAAATTATTACCAATGTTCCCTCTTTGCACTCACTGTTAATTATGTCCTCTGCGTGTCTTTTACCCTAATTGTAATTTCTTGTTTTATTGTTTTCTTACTTAACCTGTAATAAATGCTTTCTGTAAATAAAGGTGAAAGGTCCAGGAAGTAGCAAATAATTTAACTGGACAATTAAATAGAATACAAAATAATTATAAGCTGAAGAATCCTATGGGAATTTGTCACAAGTGAGGATTCAGCTATGTTTCTTTTAAGATTTATGATGTTCCTCACAAAACAAACTATAGTTGATACAAATGGAAAATCAAAAGGCTTTATCAAACTCAGGTCAGTTATGTAAACAACAAATGAATCTAAGAATACACTACAATACCAAAACTGAAGTTGCAAAGTTATATGTTTCTTAGGCTATCTGTGTTTCACCATCAGAAATGCATCAAGAATCTGCATAGGCTACACTGACCAAAAGACTTTGTATGGTGTTATGGAAATAAAATTTCTCATATATTTCTATCTACCACTACATCAAAGAAGGTTCAGAGGTGAAAATGTGAATGGAAAGGCATTTGCTAATTTATCATTATGTCTCCTATCAAGATGTGTGTAATTTTGCCCTCTAGCACGAGATCTAGCATGACTGTAGTTAAGAAATCAATGGCCCTAGATAAATTCCACATTCCTTACTCTTGGGAAAAGTCAGTTTCTCTTCCGGTTATGTCTCCTCATGGCTTATCTGCATCTAGTTTATGTGCTTTTCACAGACCCATCTCAGAGCTAGGCCAGAGCTAGAAAGATACCTAGTGTGTGTCTGTAATATGTCTGATCTGATTAGAATCAGAAATGGGTTGAAGCTGAGGTCACTCCAATAATCTGAATCTGCACATCCATGTTGTCCTTGCAAGGAGCCTTTGCACTTTGCCTTAGTTTACTTGCAGGTTTTTTATTGCTGTTTGGGATTTGTTTTTCTTTTGTTGTTGTTTCCTTACTCTGTCCTTAAAAATAGAAGTGTTTTCATTTAAGTTTATTGAAAGTTTTCAGTAAAGATATCTTGTCAGGTGTGATAGTTAGCATATTTGAATATATGATGACAAAAATAAGCCATTTGGAAATGACAATGACCCTAAACATGAAGAAAATATATGAATAAGTATAATAAAACTTACAGAAATAGGAAGCATTTAAAGAATGTTTTGATGCAAAGTGGCAAATGCAATAGCTTCAATAAGAAAGAACCAGAAAGAGTCTAAGTAATATCATATTCTCATTTGGCTTGACATCTCAGCTGATGTTAAATGGCATAATTTCAGCAAAATCAATGAAGCTGGGCTAATCTGCATCCTTTCAGTTGAATGGAACTATACCAGTTAACACCAGCTGGGAGACCAGGCTGCTCCAGCAATGGCTTGTCCTTGGTTTTAGTCATTTACGGTCAGCAGATCTGCTTCAAGTTATGGTCATTCCAAGAAAGATATTAATTCACTTATGAAAAGAAGGCCAGAACTGTTTGATATGGAGAGATATACGGAAGTGCTTCGTGGCAGGTATCCTTTGCAAAAGGATTTGCATGCATAATTGAAAAGTAGGGATGTTAGCATGATAAAAGTAACTTGAGGTAAAGAACACATAGCAAAAATGGAGTAATATGAAGTGACAGTGAAAATATGGGTGAAAGAGGCCAACTGAGTACCTGCCAGCAAACACTGATAATTCATTTTATAATTCCAAGATTTCTGGGAAGCAAATGCTGTTCAGTAGATATGCTTACAAATGGATTGTAATTACTCTTCAGTAAACAAAATGTAGAGGAAATGTCAGAAGATGCCATAGTGATGCATTCGCTTTCAGCATGAACTTTCATTTTTGTTTATTTATTAAAAATTCTTCATGTTATAGAGAATCCTATCATTTGGCAGAAGCATTAATTAATTAGGATTTGCACATGCCTATTTAGTATTTCAGCTGTTCTTGTACATTGAAGCCTAGGAACTGATTATTTTTGCAACAGCACTGGGAATCCAATCTATCTCCTGGCTTGGCAAGGCCTTTCAATGTAGCTCTCAGCAGGGGAAGACTCTGGGCATGTTTTCATAGAAGCTAGTCCTATTATTGGGCCTTAGACTTCCCCTAGGGAATTATTCACAGCATAATTAGTTACTGAAACAAGAAGTCTTCTCAGCTGCTTTCAGAACAAACTCCAGTCCTGTGACTGATAAGAATATGAGAATTTGGGGAGAGCTAACAATGGTAAACCCCTTTAATTAGGGGCAAAAATACCTAGAGAAGGCTTTGAGCCAAGTCTATGCTTACTCTGTTCTAAAACTTGTTCTAAATTTTCTTTGCATAATTTGTTTCATTTGGTTTAGACCAGATATGTGTTTAAATGAGGTAGTCTTTAAATACGATTACAAAAATAAATAGTTTATCTTTAGCATCCAGACCTCTGTGGCCTGATTTTAAGCTAGATAAAAGTGTGGTTTTCTGCCTGTCTGCTCATCGTTGTTCACATTCAAGCATTCTTAAACAAGCATCTCTGAAATCAATCTTGTACTCGATTACAAATACTGGTTTATATGTTTGTAAAGAGACTCCCATATACACCTACTTTCTGTTTGCAAATAGGGTTGGTTATACAATAAAGAAAAGATTTTAATTGGAATACTGTTCTCTTAATTGTTTGATGACTATGTATAAAATTTGAACCTTTGAATTGTATGCCAAGGATAATACTGGATTAAATGCAAAGTACTATTCTGTTAGTCCTGATTGTACATTAGAGACTGGCTGGCTGAAATGTATTTTCTATTTCTTAGGCTGGTTCGTTTGATTGCTAGGAGTTACAAAAATGTAACTCCTACATCTCTTCTTTAGCGACATAATACCCAAGGCCTCTTATAAATTGAACAGTAGGACTTCGAGGACAGTGAAATATTTAGTTACTGTTTATTGTGAGAACTGTTACAGACTTTGAAGAAAGGTTATTTGTTTTATAGCAACAAGCACCCTAGAGCTAACAGTGTTGTTTTTCTTCTTTTTTCCTTTTGAAATAAAAGCCAAATATTAGCAAAGAATATGCACACAGAAATGCCAGTGAATATAACCAAGCTGCCTAATCAGAGATGAGTTTTGGTATGAACTGCTGGACTTTGTCCTTGTGTTGCAAAGCTGTGCCAGGAGTCAGAATGGGGCCTTCATCACCATACTATTTGCTCAGACAAACAGGATCCATGATCAGGGAGCAGCAGAGCGTGCTCCATACGCCATCTTCCAGGTGTGCTTTGGGAAAAGGACACGTGAGAAGAAGTCCTGGAACCTTACCACCTTCCCTAGCCATTGGGTGAGAAACACGTGGTCATTCAAAACTGACTTACATAAAAGCCAATTTCTTCTCTGTAAGCCAGAAAATGAGAAAGGAATTGAGAGTGTTGCCATCCAAGGTAAACCCTTTTGTTTCTAACTGCTTCCTAATACAGTGATGCAGCTCACTTATTATTCCTTTCTAATATACCTACTCAGACATTGAGTGTTTCTTCTCATGAAGAGTTTAATTGACTTCCGGAGGAGAATGGTCACAATAGAAAGTGCTATAAATGCTGTGCATAGGTCTTCAATTTTCTGTGTATAAGCCTGCCTCCATTTTGTAGATCAGAACTGCTTTTAAGTATGACAAGTTACAAAATACACAAAATACATTGTGGCAAAAAGCATTTGTGTTGTGACCTGTAAGTGACTATGTTCTAGAGCATTAGACATGTTTTGTTAAATATTATTTGGTTTAAAAAAACAGCTTTTGCATCAGATCTTGTCGTCTACTTATGAAAGAGTTGTTGTATGCAGGAATACATGGAGAAAGCTTTCTGCTTCTGAAGCTGAGCTCTGCTCCCTGCCATAGCATCCTGGCTGTCCACAGGATAGACCAGGTGGTGTAAAGACCCTTTGGCAGGAGCAATGGGTCTGTCAAGCCCTTAGGATTCCATCCCTATCTTTAATCATTCTTCTGTTAATAAATATCAAAGATATAGGTCAAGGTTTTCTTCTTGTCCTGTTTTTCGTCACATCAAACAAAACTCAATTAATTATGACCTGAAAAATTGTTTTAGGGTATCAGACCTCAGGACAGAATCTTGCTGAAGCTGTACCTGCACCTCCTTCTCTTTAGTGAAACATGCCAAGCTGACATTTGGCCAGAGAGGCCAGTACAAAGGAGTTTTTTGCAGCTGATGTCAATGCAATAGCAGAAATTGGCTGAGTCCCACATTAAAGTGGTTTCCCACTTTGAGCCACATCAAAGGAAAAATGCTAATTCTCTTAGAGAAGGCAGGATGTTTAGGTGCTTTGTTGGTGCTGTTTTCATATAAGGTAATTTAATGAAAGTAGACAGAAGGAAAATTGGCTTATGATTGTGTCTTTGGAAAGGCATAAAAAAAAGACTTTGCACCAAAATATCTGCCCTAAAGATGCAACACTGTGTCTGAATATCATAAAACAGCAGATTGAAATTCTAATCTGAATAAGTTTGCACTGGAAAGCAATACGCTATTTCCTCTCACTAGTGATCAAAAGTAATTATTTTAATATGCATCATAGCTGTGTAAATTCAGCTTTTNGGAGGGGAGAGGCTTGCTATCTTCTAGCAGAATTCTGGTATAGTATTACATGTTTATACATGCACCTTTTCTACATACACCTAGACGCAAATTAAAAAAATAAAGAATAAAAAAAACCTCTTAGCTGTACTCTGGAAGAGTTTTTAAATCCCCTGATATGTACTTAGCAGAAACCAAACTAATATAACTACCAGAACAATAAAAAAGAGACTAGAAAACAAGGAATAAGAGATGGCCCTAAGCTGTCACTTGCTGCAAATGAATGGGTCAAGTGTGTGGAACAGCACCAGTGCATCCATCAGTGGGGATTCCAGACTGATCAGCCTGTGCTTCCAGGACCCTCCAGGAGCCACCTTGCCAACCGACCAGATAATCAGAGTGGCAGGTGACAGGCCACCAGGACTCCAGGTCTTTATCTGCTGCCTACTGTTCAGCAAAATTAATGAATCTGAGATATTTTACTTTAAGCAAAATACTTAGGGCTTCAGAATTTTGTGTTTTCCAATGAAACTTCATTTCTGCTGGAAAAATTTCAACTGGCTGCAGGTTGTTGTTCAGTAGTCTTTCTAGCTGAAAGCACTACACAATCTGAATTTAATTCAGTGTGATTTAAAATTGCAGGGGTTTTTTGTTTGGTTGGGGTTTTTTTGTTTTCGTTTTTTAAAATCTGCACCTTTTTACTGTATCTATCACTTTTATTGCTAATTACCTAAACTGGTTTACACACACTAGAAAATGTTTTCATTTAATAATAGAGAAGTAATGAAGACTCCTTGAAATCCATTCCTCTGCACGCACACTTTGTTATTAGAAACTTGATTTTTATCCCTCTGCCATTCAAAGTAAAATAATTGTATTATCACAAAAGAAAATACACATTATTGGAAGTTTCTGCAGATATATTTTACAATTAACAAAAAGGGAATCCCTCTATTTGTGTCCATTGCAAGAAAATAGGTAGGAAGATTTTGAAACTCTTAGTAGTAGACTGATGAGGTACTGTTTTTTAACCTGAATTGAATACGATACATGGAGTAAAATAACCATTTCTGGAAGAGACAAACCTTTCATGTTATGTGAAATCTCAGAAATAGCTCCATAATATAAGTGAACTCATTGTGCCAGTCTGAATAAAAAGTATGCTATACCTCTCAAAGATTTAAATTTAGTGAAACTTAATAATGTGGTTCCATTTCTCAGTTGCTCCATGAAGAAGATTTTCATAGATAGTCCTCTACAATTTCTACTACAAACATTTCAGGTACTGGTTTGTTACACTTTCCCTGCAGCAGTCAATAAAAATGAACATGGACCCAGCAGTGCAGATCCTGACTTCCTAGCTTCAGCTGCCAATGAAGAGTGTACGTGATCTAACACGCTGGACACTGGGACCAGAAAACACTTGTTCCTTTCTGCTGACTGCACTGCAAGGGCAGTGACTTCTGTCAGAAAGGCAGGACAGAAACTCAGGGTTCATAACATCTTAAACTGGTGCAATAAGATTTGACAGTGTTCATCTGTCACAGCCAGAAGCTTGTTTTCACTTTCACAGTAGCTCAGCTGTCGAACAATACCAAAGGATTGAGCCTAAAGCTGTCTCCCTCACTCACTGGCACAGAGGAGTAATCACAGGGAGAGATCTTTTTCCTCATCCTAGGACTAAAGAACTAACTGTTTATCTTACTGAAAGAGCTTATAAATTTGTAAAAATTAATACATCTGATCAGAACAATATACTAAACATTTAAACTTGCTTTTATTCTCTTTTTAAGACAAACTGTCAATGAATCCTTGAAAAGTTTGTGTGCCGCTGGATCAGCAGTTTCCATCAACAAATCTCACCCATCTCTCCTTGTGATTTCTCATCAATTCTCTTCAAGGTAAAATGGTTTGAGCGAGCTTCTCATCTCAGAACTAGGTGTCAGATTTTTCCTCTGAATTTATGATTTCTTATTTTGTTTCACATTAATTATTTTTCTGCTCAAATGGATTTTATCACCTAGGTACAACATGAGTAGGAATGTGGTTTCATTGACACCTCCAAGAATAAAGGTGATTTCCAAATCACCATTATTGCAGTCATGATATAAATCCATGAAAATCTCTTCTTGTTCTGCACCTTAAAATAGCACTGATCTAGAATACCTATTCTATTCTTCTCAGAATGTATTATCCAAAGGATTGGCTCTTGGAGAACAAAAAACAGTTTTAGTAAGCATGACTGCAATGCCATTGACTTAAACCAGTTATTTCCTCATTCATCTTTATGATGTATTACTCTCTGAGAGGCAGCAATTAAAGCAAAATGTTTTGATTTTCTGGCAAATACAATTATTTCTACATCTGTATTTTTTGGGACTGCTAACTAAATGCAAGTTCAATCTTCAAAAAATCTATGTTGTGAAATATAATCCAGTATTTAGAGATCCATTGAAAAGAAAAAAAAATTTATAGAATCATAGAATCATAGAATCATTAAGGTTGGAAAAGACCTCTAAGATCATCAAGTCCAACCATCAACTAACACCACCATGACTCCTAAACTAGACCCTGGAGTGCCACGTCTACACCTTTTTTGAACACCTCCAGGGTTGACGACTCCACCACCTCTCTGGGCAGCCTGTTCCAATGCTTGACCACTCTTTTGGTAAAGAAATTCTTCCTGATGTCCTGTCTAAACCTCCCCTGATGCAACTTGAAGCCATTCCCTCCCGTCCTATCGCTAGTTTCTTGGGAGAAGAGTCCAGCACCCGCTTCCCTACAACCTCCCTTCAGGTAGTTGTAGAGAGCGATAAGGTCTCCCCTCAGCCTCCTCTTCTCCAAGCTAAACAGCCCCAGTTCCCTCAGCCACTCTCGGCTTGTTCCCCACACCCTTCACCAGCTTCGTTGCCCTTCTCTGGACACGCTCCAGCACCTCAGTGTCCTTCTTGTACTGAGGGGCCCAAAACTGAACACAGTACTCGAGGTGCGGCCTCACCAGTGCCGAGTACAGGGGCACGATCACTTCCTTACTCCTGCTGGTCACACTATTCCTGATACAACCCAGGATGCTGTTGGCTTTCTTGGCCACCTGGGCACACTGCCGGCTCATGTTCAGCCGGCTGTCGACCAGCACCCCCAGGTCCTTTTCTGCCGGGCAGCTCTCCAGCCACTCTTCCCCAAGCCTGTAGCGTTGCATGGGGTTGTTGTGACCAAAGTGCAGGACCCGGCACTTGGCCTTGTTAAACCTCATACAGTTGGCCTCGGCCCATCGATCCAGCCTATCCAGATCCCTCTGCAGGGCCTTCCTTCCCTCGAGCAGATCGACACTCCCGCCCAGCTTGGTGTCATCTGCAAACTTGCTGAGGGTGCACTCAATCCCCTCATCCAGATCATTGATGAAAACATTGAACAAAACCGGCCCCAGAACCGAGCCCTGGGGAACACCGCTCGTGACCGGCCGCCAACTAGATTTCACTCCATTCACCACCACTCTCTGGGCTCGGCCATCCAGCCAGTTTCTTACCCAGCAAAGTGTATGCCCATCCAAGCCGTGAGCTGCCAACTTCTCCAGGAGAATGCCGTGGGAGACCGTGTCAAAGGCCTTACTAAAGTCCAGGTAGACAACATCCACAGCCTTGCCCTCATCTACTAGGCGGGTCACCCGGTCATAGAAGGAGATCAGGTTGGTCAGGCAGGACCTGCCTTTCATGAAGCCATGCTGGCTGGGCCTGATCCCCTGGTTGTCCCGCACCTGCCCGGTGAGCTCACTCAAGACGAGCCGCTCCATGGTCTTCCCCAGCACTGAGGTCAGGCTGACTGGCCTGTAGTTCCCCGGCTCCTCCTTCCGGCCCTTCTTGTAGATGGGCGTCACATTGGCTAGCTTCCAGTCATCCGGGACCTCCCCCGTTGACCAGGACTGCTGATAAATGATGGAGAGCGGCTTGGCAAGCTCCTGCGCCAGCTCCCTCAGCACTCTGGGGTGGATCCCATCCGGCCCCATAGACTTGTGAGCATCCAGGTGACGCAGCAGGTCACTGACCTTAGATTGATCCTTCTCCCCTGTCCTTGTCCTGCAAGCTTTTAGGGTGATACATA
The DNA here is from genome assembly GCA_013389945.1 of Fregata magnificens. Lineage (NCBI taxonomy): Eukaryota > Metazoa > Chordata > Aves > Suliformes > Fregatidae > Fregata > Fregata magnificens. The sequence continues at coordinate 8,827 of WAAD01011196.1, read as the reverse complement.
GTTCAAAACCAGTGATCCTTATGACAGTGTTTCTTTAGGAGAATCAGGATGGGAGTCAACCTCTCCAGCCTTATCAGATTTCCTATATTATGTTTAATGCCATAGACAACTTCATAATTCCTTTTTTCATTAGAATGAAGACAGGCATATGTCCTAGCCTGGCTAAAAAGCTTGGATTCTCATTAAATATTCCTCTATCTGGATTATTTTCGCTCCATTATTTTATTACCTTGGTTCCTTTTGTCTTCATTTGCATTCAGCTTGTGCAAAATGTTATATAGCCAGCTGCATGCCATTGCTTCTAGTTTATATGCTTGTTTTCAAAGCTTCCTGGCTTGATTTTAACATTTAACATTTTAACATTTAAAGAGATCGCTGATGATATATTTCCTCAGTTTAAGCTTATTATACATGTAACTTTTATGCACATGAACTGGGCAATATAATTTCCTGATATACCCTACAAGCTCAAAGGCAAATATGTGCAAAAATGCTTTCAGTATCAAGGCTAAAGTCTCTTAGCACATTTGAAGTCAATCATACCAATGAAAATAGGTGTGGTTCAGTTCCAGATAACTTCATGTCTTTAGTGAGGTGTCTTGTAGTTACATTGACAACTGAATGTTCTGCCTACTATCAAATGGGACCACTGCCTTTATTTAACCCAAATGTGGGGTGCATACTTGAAGATGCCTCAAAGACTCAGTTTCAAAGAATGGAGGAAGGACTCTTTGAAAATGAGGTATTTTAAAAAATGTTATATCCAGGCAATAAAAATCACCCATGTGTCCTGAAAATGTCATTTGTTTTGTTGTTATGTTTTGTTGCTTTTGTTAGACGAGACATCTGAAGGAGACCTTGTTTTGAGACATGTTCTACTGCTAACAAACTTACAAATATGAATACTCTGTTACTGAGGTCAATGGAAGTTTTGCCATTCACTTCAGTGAAAGGAGAATAAACCACATTTATACATATATAATACACAAATATTTGCCCTTTAAGAATGAATCTTCACTGTTCTGAAATTCTAATGTAATGAAGGACTTAAATGAATACGTATCAATGTCCTGGAAACTTCCTCTCTGCCTTAAAGACTGATGAAATTCATTATGCTGAAAATCAGGTTAGAAGTTCAAAGTATTGACTTCACCTTGAGGTTTTCACAGCAATTGTATTATAATTGTGCTTAGTCATAAGCATCTGTGGCCTAGATATGATGGATCCACCTTGTCTCTCATAGCATTGCTTCTCAGGTTGATAGGAATGAGACTCATTTTTTCCTCTTGGAACCTCTCCTCCATTTGTAGTTTTCATATAACCTGAATGTTTTAATTGTTTACAAGCCTAACAAAGAGGATATATATCTAGGGAAAAAAACCAACCAACCAACCAAACAAAAAACCCCAGTGAGGTTAACATTTCTGTAGCAGTACGTAAAAAAGCTGCAAAAGATGCCAAAGCACCTCTCTCAAAAAATTCCAGACTTCAAATATCCTGGAATCCACAGTGACTTGCATTCACCATGAGGAAAGAGGCTGCGAACTTTGGCTGTAATCCAGCACAAGGGATGCTTTGATTATATTTGGCACATTGGCTGAAAGTAATAGCTTTTATAAAGCTAAGAATGATTGTTTGCAAATTTTGCACAACTCAGAAATATTTCAGGTATAGCCATTGGTTTTAACTGAATAGGATTTTTTATTCTTAAAAAATAAACAAAAAAAGCCTCAAAAATAGAAGCTTAAAAAAAAATTAGTTTTTCTGGTCATCCCATGGGATATAAAAGAAAACAGTGTTTCTCCTTTCCATTACTATAACTATCTTTACCATAATCCTTGCAAACAAATGCAAGAAGACAATGAAGTATGTAGTCATCTGAGGTCAGTTTTCCAGCAGATTATTGCTTTATGTCCTAACCTTACCTATATGTCTTTTTGTTCAGAAAATATTTCAGTGAGGATTTTTTTTCCCTATCTTCATGGCACTATAAGTAAGGGTGTCCTAATCAGAACTGGAGCTTTTTGATGCCACAGCAGTAATAATTATATAACTAACAATAACTCTAAAGTACATGGAAGATTTTTCAGAGTTAAAAAGGGATATCAGTAATGTCTGTAAAACCATACATGTACGCCAAAGTAATGCCTAAGAAATGCTATTAATTTCATACCATTTAAAGTTTATACAATGCTCTGATTAAATTAAGCTGGGGTTTTGATAGACTAGCTCAACATATGAAATATGTTCTTCTGGCCATCTTTTAACAATTAAGAGTATTAAAAACACTAGTATTTTTTAAACAGTGAGACTTTAGAAGAGTCTGAACCTGCAATCATTTCTGAAGGATATTAATTCAGCTGGTATGAAACTGGTCCAGAGCAGTAGGACAGTTGCAGTCCACAAGTTGCTTTGTAATCCAGCTTCCCCACATGTCCAGGCTGGAAGATTACTGGAGTGTGATGCCTAGCAGTGGAAAACAGGACATTTGGTGGGTCAGGGACAAATCCTAAGCATTTAAGTCATGCCCTGAGTGTCACCAGGGAAATAACCACATGAAGGAACCAGGAGAGTCTCCAACATCCCCCAGTTTATATAAAGCCATAAGCATAGTACTAGACATAGTGTAATGTACAGAGAGACATATAGAAAAAAAAAGATTTTAATTCTTAAAAGTACTTAACTCTATCAATCCTAAAAATGTAAGGAGTCTAAGGAAAAAAACTACTGAAAATACCTAATATGGAACTTTCCCAGAAAAAAAAAGAAAACAAAAAGAGCTTAATTCTGCCTTGATATCTTCAACGCTGACACTTCAGGCAACAGCTCTGCTGAGCAAGATGCAGCAAAACACTGAGCTGGCTTAAAGTAGTGCTGGAAGCAAAATATACTTCACCTTGATTGCCTCACTGTACTGATGCAGCCTTACTGCCTGTGGACAAGGCATTTCTGCCTTGTCCTTGAGCACCAGTATGGCCAGGTTGCTGTCTGTTTGGACAGATGTACATCATTCCCTACTGTGCTATAGATATGCCTTCAGGATATAGTCTAAAAATTCTGGAATGGCAGGCTTAAACAATAAGTCATTTTTAAAATGAATAATTCCTTAACTCATAATGGTCTTACTTATGTCAACTCCCTTTTCTCTTAGTTTTCCTTGGTGTTCAGAAGAAGATAGTAATATTTAACCCACCATTTTGCAAAAAATTAAAAAGTAGGTGCATGTTTTGAAAATGAAAGGATCAGCATGCAAGCTAGGTAATAGAGTTATTTAAGACTATGATACCAGTGTGTATACGGGTGCAGCTCGTGTAAACAGAAAACAAACTAGTGTGTTATTTCAACAATATGAATTGCTGGAAATAAAAAAACTATTTGAGATAACAGATGATTACTAATACAACTAAAATTTTCTTCTCAATGAAAGTCTGCTGTATTAACTCCGAGTACTTACATAAAGAAAATAGCAGTTCAGTTCATCAATAAATTTTCTCAATATTATGACTGCAAGGTCAGGTCCATTACCAGAAGAAGAAACATTTTGTTTGTAATAGAGTCTTCTACAAATCACCATATCCATCCCATATGTAATTTAAATCTATTTAATATTTCTGTTTGACCTCCGTTCTTTTGGGGATCATCTTCTGGTTTGACAATGCAATATACGTATACGGTCATTGGACTTTTGCCTTCTTTTTTTCCCTGGAGCAGAAAAATTAAGAGACATCTCATGTTCTAGGATATTCCTGAATTATATTTGTTTAGTGCTCATACTTTTCAGTCAAGATCAAGGTATCCCTTGATCACTGATTAGACTGAGCTATTGTGAATAATGTCAGTGCCAGATTTTCAAAACAGAGTCAGGAAAATGCTTATGCATTGAAGACTTTCACACCTGATGTGATAATAGATGTGGCTTTCAAGATGTTTATGCTTCTATGTCACTTAGTAACTTACTTGTTGATCCAATTTTTGTTAAAATTTGCTAGGCAGAATGCCATTCATCAATGGAATGAAATTGCCTCAAGAAGGATCTTGGAGAATCTCCTGTAATCTATGTTTCTTTGTAAAAAATCAAAAAAATGTTGAGTGGATTCAATTACAGTCATACCTAGAATTCTGTAGACTTGGTCTGGGGTTGACAGTCTAAATAACTGCAAAATGTTGACATACAGTGCTAAGAATAGAGAGTATTGTGTTAGAAGTCCAAATACCTGGCCTGTTTATAGGTTTTACATGATCAAATAATTGGACAGCATCTGTTAACAGTCCTTAAAACTAAAACAGAAAACTAAGATTCCAACTCTCACATCTGAATGCCCTCCCAGGCAAGAGACACATTCCGATTTTATTTTTCCTGTCTTTAGCCCCCAAAATTACTAACTTTTAGCTTTGATGAGCTGCTTTGGAGAAGCAGCAGTACATAAGGAACTTAACCTTGCTTTTGGAAGTTGGAAAATATGGGTCTGAAAGCCTTGAAACAGAGGGAGGAACTGAACCTTCTTCTGATTTTCTTAGGAATACTGTGACACTGATGTCTTGTAGGAAGGAGAGGTGATTGCCATCAAAGTGAGTTGAGTGAGGCCACTGAAATCTTGAGTTAGCGTTCAAAAAGAAGCGTGGCCAGCAGGCTGAGGGAGGTGATTCTCCCCCTCTACTCTGCTCTCATGAGACTCCACCTGGAGTACTGCATCCAGTTCCGGGGTCCACAGTACAAGAAATATCTCACAGGTGGAAAACATTGCTATCTCAGTTATGAATATTAGAGTTTTGCATTTAATGACGATGGATGAATGCATCATCAACAATTTTAGAGTGAATAAGTATACATTTTTTGAATCAATTGTGTGTGTAAACATACATTAATGTTTTTTTAAATATTATTTGGCTAGCTAATATTTTAAATCACTGCATACGTGATATGTAGAATCTTCTGCTCTTAGAAGCATACAGACAAAGAGCACCACTGGTGCCTTTACTTCTGTGGAATCTCACCAAACTACCAGGAGCCCCATCACATGTAGCGGATGATCCCAGCAGAGCTCAGTGTGTTGGAGCCTTATAGTTGTGAGAACATGATGTCTCCCATGTGGTGGAAGAGGTGCCTGTATGTACGGTATGAAGATTGTGAGTTATTACAGTGTGACTGCATATGTTACACTCCAAATCTTGTTATGGGCAAAAGGAAGCACACCATAAACATATGGGAGGCAAGAATTCACTGTTAGTTCAACTGATGTTTCAGCAGTCTGATAGTCCAAATCACCTCATTGATATAAAAATAGCTTCACTGATCATACAGCTGAAATTCATACACAGGAAAAAACCTAGTATCTGCCCATCTTCTCTGGTATTATGTTCATCTTTCATGGGCTCCTTAGGGTCCAAAGACAGACCTTCATTCTTCAAAAAGACAGGGGCACAGGTATTCCNGCTTCGTCTGCCTTTTGTTCTGCGTTGCTTACTCTCATGTTGTTTGCAGATTAGATAAGTGGATTCACAGATCTCAGTGCACCACCTTCTAACCCTTTGTTCCCCAAACTACTGACATCCTGGTTCCTGTTTACTCAGCATGTCTTTTTCCTCGACCTTACCCACACCTGAGGAGTCATCAGCATCCGTACTGAGGTCTCTGAGAGGTGGCATATGATATTCGTGGTGGAGATGTTCCTTCCTCTCCCCAGTCTGAAGTCCTCTTGTTTTTGTTTTGAAATACTTTCTTCTCACAGTCTACCTCCTTCTCAGTGGTTACTAGCTAAAGTTGGAAAGGTGCAGGGTCTCCCCCTGCATCTTCTAACATAGTTTGTCATGCAGTGACCACCAGAGTTTTTGAAACCTTTCTTGTATCTTGTAGTCACAGAGCTTAAACTAACCCAGGCTCAGCAACAGTCACTTGGCCGCTAGACAATTGCTAAATCAAGTTAAAACCAGCTCAGGTGTAGGCAAGCTCAGACAGGTCCTGAGATGCTGCACTGTCAGGTCAATGCAAAGCCTGTGGCCTTTTACTAGTAATGGCAAAGCTGTGTTTACTGGGCTGCACATATTATTGTTTATTTTAGCAAATGTCTATTTTTATATAACTCTGAATTTTTAGTTATAAAACATTAGGTTGTGGGCGGATGTTTAAATAAGTTGAAAAATACACACTAATGGTGTTCACTTAATCTAAACCACTGTTTTAATGTTTATGTAAGAAAGTAAGGTAGGTTGGGAAATCTGATTTTTTATATTTTTTTTGTTGTTAAAATAGCCATGATATTACTTATTTATACTCCTAGAAACTGGAGAACTGTTATTGCAGACTTCAGCAATGGAAAAGCTTTACACAGATGAAGAGTTAATAGTTCTATATAAAGCAGGAACTTTTTGAAGATGTGAGTAGTGTGGTTGGCATAAAACTTTATTTTATATTTGCATGGAATGTTTTGGTGGAGATTTACAGGCTACGTATATTTTAAAAATGTTTTAGCTTTTTATTAATACAACTATTTTTGTGCTTCTTACATACATTTAAAGACTTGTGTAAGTACAGTGAAATTAAGGATTAAACTAAAGTATGCTTCATTAACTTTATATTTCAAAATAACACAAAAGAACCCTATAAGATTTTGAAAAATACTACAATTCTATGTAGATAGGTTCATTTAATTATAAATGATATTTGCCTTTTAAACATTTGTCTAGGTGTCACATCTGTTGGCATTAAGTTCAAGCTAAACCAAGGATAGTGTCAGAGAAGACATTACCGGCTTTACATAAATGCAGTTGAACACCATTTTTAAAAAGGCCAAAATTGTTTCAGTTTCAACTAATTGCAAATTTTACATTGAATCCTAAAATATATAAGTATTTGGAGGTTCATTTGCTCAATGAAGCAACTCTAATTAATTAAACCTTCAAAGTTCATAGCATGTAAACAGCTCCAACATTGTATATTTTGTTTAAAAATCTTATATCATGGTGTTGAAATGTTCAAATTTTTCTATTTTCTTTTAAAAACAAAAAAAACCCTATTCAAGTACATATATGCACCTACACGTATGCACAAAACTCTATGGATAAATTAAACAGAAATATTGTAACTCTATGGATAAGTTAAACTGAATGGAAATGCATTACTTTCAGCACTTTTCTTACTGTTAAAACCATTAGTAGTGCTGAAATAATAGAATACATTTAAATCACCAAGACAGTGACCTACTATTTAAAAAATTGCTTAACAGAAGAAAGAACCTAGACCAGCTTCAGCTGACTGGCCAGTAACTGACTGATATCCAGGCAAGTAACAAGGTCAGGTTATCTTCAAAAAGCCTGGAGCAAAAAAAAAAAAAAAAAAAAAAAGGAAAGAAAGAAAGAGAGAAAGGAATGAAGCTATGAAAAGAATGAAAAATAAAATGTGCAAAGTAAGGTTGACACATACACAAAGTGGTTGATATAGTACAATGTGATACAACTTGACGCTAATCTCAGAAAAAAAGTTTAATAAAATATTAAGATTCCTTAATTCATCTTAATCAATTTTTGCTTAAGTTCTTTCTGTGGTTCTTTTTTTCTGCTTATTACTAGGGCTTGGAGTAAGCAAAATACATTAGTTACAAATCAGATTAGAGTTGTAAGAACAGATGGCTTGGCAAATGGAGCAACAAATAAGACTCTATAGCATAAAACTTTGGGTT
>WAAD01011195.1:0-13588 GCA_013389945.1 Fregata magnificens | reverse complement strand
TTGAAAGAGGGCCAGGCTTTCTTAGCTTAAAGTTATATGCACAGTTTTTAAAGACAAATATAAGGTTAAGATCAGAAATACAAGCAATTAATACTGAACTCTTCTAGAAACAACAGCCAAAGCAACATTAGAAGAGTACAGATGAAGACACCTGACTCCAAGGTGATTTGGTTTTTTTGTTTTTTTCTTTGTTTTGTTTTGGTTTGGTTTTCAGTACAGGAAGCTTTCCACTAGGACAAAGTCATCTAATAATAGTCAAACAGAAATTCTCATCAAAGGCCATGGAATTTTAATCTAATAAGGATTAAATAAGGATTGCATTTGGCCCTATTGGAGCCAGGAACCTTGAGGTGTGAGATATAATACAAAAATACATGGATGTTACAGTATATGATAGATGAGAGATACTGAGAATGAAACAGGGTCTTGGAAGATAAGATTAATAAAAAATAATATGTATTTAAAACATAAAGTATATTGTACACTCGAAAAAATACCAAATTATTTCATTTCTTTTCATTTGGGTCTAAGTATATTCATTTTTTCTTGAGAGATGAGATAGTCTTTTTGAAATAAGTAGGAAACAGAGCATGTTCATGCTGAAAATAATTTCATGGTTATAGAAAAATAAAATAACTACAGAGCTCCTAGAACCAGTTCCTCAAGGATCAGGACACACTATTTTATCAGTTCCTTGGGAATTGAGGAAAAAGAATGAAACAATGAAATATACATTTTGATACTTTCTAGTATCAGAAGAGACATATTCTAAAAGATAGGTAAAATACACTTTGGATAAGGCTAAGAAGTGCCAACAAAAATGCCCTAACAGATGCCCATCATAAAGAGAACTTCTGTATGCTCCTGTTTGGTGCACTGTTGGGCCACAGCATATTGCCAGAATAGATACAATTTTTTCAGAAGTTGTCAAAAAAACATTAATGAAGAGTAGCTAAGTATATACAGTACCTAAGTGACAGGCAGACAAATCTCCATTTTAGACATTTACAGAACATTTTGTTTGGAAAACCAATAACACTTTACCAGACTGTACAAAAATATAAATAATAAACCAGGGAAATATACAGATGAGGAAGCTTATAACAGCTAAAGTTCTGCAAGACACACATGGACTATCAGGATGTTTCCCCACCAAGAAAAACTATTGCTCCCCTCTACTTTGTGTTTAGCTAATGGAAGTTTTTCCCTGATAGAAAAAGAAAATTGTCTTCAATTTACTTTAATAAATACAATTCCCTTGACCTCTAGTGTTTCAGGAGGGAGCAATTGTATTGATTTCAGAAACTGAATTAATTGCAACAATTTATATGCATAACTACCCTTTAGTGCATTTCAAAAAAACACTGCCATTTTTGGTTCAGTGTGTTTGTAGTGTCCCCTGTCCTTCATGTTGAGCTTCACCACAGAAAGTATGTAGCAAGGAATTGACTCAAAAAATATTTCATGTTGCTTAGATAGTACTTACTGTTCAACAGTTGGTTTATTTGGTAGCTCATTGTCGGGATGTTGATTAGAAAATGCATATCCTGCTTGAAATATGTGTTGTTTCATCTAGAAATATATACCAAGTTAACCTCTTTCAGTTTTACTGCTTTTACAAGCAAGTTTCAATGTGAAAAGATAATCAGATGATAGGAATTGATAATGTATGTTTCTTGCCACCATAAAATATATCTAGTGTATTCTAGCTTTTTTTCCATNGGGACATTGACCACCTTGCTAGGAAGCCTCTTCCAGTGTTTGACCACCCTCTCGGTAAAGAAATGCTTCCTAATGTCCAGTCTAAACCTCCCATGGTGCAGTTTTGAGCCATTCCCACACACCCTGGCACTGGATCCCAGGGAGAAGAGATCAGCACCTCCCTCTCCACTTCCCCTCCTCAGGAAGCTGTAGAGAGCCATGAGGTCGCCCCTCAGCCTCCTTTTCTCCAAACTAGACAAACCCAAAGCCTTTAGCCACTATTAACATAGCCTGAGGGTATTTTGGAGAAAAACACAACCTTTCACATTCTTCCGGTCACCCCATGTTCAAAGCTGAATAAACAAATTACTTGATTTTAGCTGACATAAATAGTTGCTTTAATATTCAAATAATTGAGGGTTTGGGTGTTTCTTTTCTATGTTTTTACTCTTTCTCTGGCTGGAGCAATCATAACCATTTTCTGTAATGATCAGTTAGAACTCAGAGTAAATTACAATATACTTTAATGTAACTGGGTAGTTTAAGCTTGCAGTAGACCCAGAAAGTTCATTAACAGTCATGTATTTTGTGAAAGGGACAGAAGCCTCCTCAGGTTTTCAGTCTTTCTCATTCTCTCCTTTTGTTGATTCATTGTGTACAAACTCATATGCTCTAATGCCCTTCACTTGGTTTTATAACCTTCTCTCCCTAGTGACTGTCATCATCTCATATGTTTGTAAGTCTATGCCCATCAAAATCCCATCTGTATTCCTGGTCTTTCTAAAACTTGAGGCCTTCTTTTCAGTGCTTGTGTATTTTCCAAACAGTTTGCAATTTAATAGAGGAGCTTTTTTTTTTCCCTTAGAGATTGTCTGCATCCATTATTTTTGAGCTCCTTAATCTGTGCCTTTTGCCTTATAAATGCTGCTCTAAGTATTTAAATCCCTGTAGAAGAGGCTGCTTTGCACCAGTGATCACTTTTCAAAAGAGATTCAATACTGGTCCCTAAAATCATGTTATAACTTTGCCCTTTTTGGAGTGAAAGGAATCAAAATGTCTCACAGCATTTGGCCACAGCCAAGAGTAAATAATTAAAAATTCAGCACTGAGCTAAGATCAAATGCTATACACTGGTAATGAATAGATACCCTTTGATACAACAGGCACCATTGGAAGAATCATGACAACTTTGAAATGCTGTCAAAATATTTACGCACCCCAGTCTGGTGCTGAATCCCACAGAATAAAGATTATATTTCATTAAGCGCTAGACCCAAATTAATTCTTCCTAGTTCTAGATATATGATGTAGGTGATTGTTTGAAGAGAGAAGTTATCCAAATTATCTTTAGAGAAAGACAGGCACCCTTCCAAAGCGTTCAGAAGTACAAGGAATGTACAGATATGCATAGGTTGCTTCCATATAGTGGCTCAAGTGAGATGAGATGAATCTGTACTCTTGGTATCATGATGCACAGAGACATAGACTTGTTTTAAAATATAGATTAATTTTTAATATAGCTTCCAAAAATTACTTTTGTACTAAAGACTGTCAATTTAAACTAACATGTAAATGTAAGCTATGATATTGTGAAGTGAGCAAGCCAAACAGGTATTAGACTGGTATATAAAAATAAAATGAAGTATTTAAATAGATATTTAATCAGGGCAGTTAACCAGTAATGACACCAATTAATCAAGAAGTGAAAGCACATTCACCTTGTAACCCCTCCTCCACACAAAACCCACTACATTTTGAAAGAGATTGATTGTGTTTATAAAAAACACTGTAATTTAATTATTATAAGACAATGTCAAACACCTTGCAGATTCTGTGAGTACCAGAACTACGGTCCTTGCTCATACTAAAGTCTTGTACAGTCAATAGACATTTTGCTGTATAAGGACTAGCGGATTGGGCACTACTTGAATAAATAGGAGCTACAAATTATTTTAGAAGGATAGGAGGAGAAAGAAACCCATTTTTTTTCCCCAAAGAAAATAGAAGAGTGATGGTCTTAAAATTTTCTTTTTTAAGTATTATAAAAACAGACCACACAAAACTTAGACATATGAATTTGCTAAGATACAGATTTCATCCTGAGACTCATTTTTATTGATAATCAAAAGGGGGTTCACAGCAAGGTAAGAACTTTTCTGAGCCAAAGACATTATGAGATGGAGAAAGCTGGAATTCTACAAAAACAAAAGAAGAGTTGACTTTACTAATGAGTCAGCTAAGAAAATAGACATATCTATAGAAAATACAACAGCACCACATGTCTCTGACAGAAGGTATTACGCTATGTTAGTAAGAAACATAATTTTTAAATTTCAGTTTATTGTTACAGTGACTGATTGGCTGACACTATTTAATCCTTTTTCTCCACTATACAAGTTAATTATATCAGGATTATATACTTATTTGCACATATCTCCCTTGTTACAGAAAAACTGTGATGATGGCTCGGTTCCTTCCTCAGTGTTTTAATTTTCTTTATAACCACTTATGATCACAGTGTAGTCCTGTGATGCCAACAAGAACAAGCAGTGCACAGATACATGCAGGATTCTGACAAGTACAAGTAACCAGGAAGGGTCAAGGAAGAGAAAACACTTATAGTTGGGTTACATCAGACATACTGTCATGAGAAAAAAGAAATCTGAGAACAGAAGAAGGACAGAAATATCCTCTCCTCTATTTAGAAACTTTCTGTAATGTTTCATAGTTTGCAGCATGATATTCACAGAGTGAGAGATCTGATAGGCAATGCTTTTAGAGAGAGGAAGAAGCTAAACAGCTGATGTGTGTTGTAAGGTGAAGATCTGCAAGCTTCACAAGAAGATCAATTGGCTTGAATCTAAACTGCATTCAGCGCCTCAAAAAATCCCAGTAATTTCATTATTGGTCTGTTTTCTTAAGCAATTAATGAAGCAAGAGAACTCAAGCACTATATATTTCCAAAAAAATATGAAGGGCCATTAGGGAATCGTTATTATTAATATTTAAGATCATTATGGCCTAAATTTCCAAAATATTTTAAGATATTTGGGAGCCATGTTTTTTCAGATGTTTAAGTAAACACCTCTAAAAAGTGCATATTCAAAAACTTCCCACAACCACATTCTTAAAATACCTTTTATATCTTCACTTCATTGTAGCAAAAGCCTATTTTCTAAAGGAGAATGGAGCCCTATATGAGAAAAGACTGAAGAAGGGCTTCTCCAACTCTACATTTTTTTTGATATGTCATGTGGCATAGAAGATCATCACTGACCAGTGCTAATGATCAGAAGGAATGCTAAAACCCTTTTCCCACCAGTAAATTTTGAATTCTCAGCTCATATACGTAAATCAGACATAAATGACTATGTTCCCTTGATGGCCTCCCTGCTTTCACGTTTAATGCCTTCTTCGCCTCTGTCTTTAACACTGATCATGGGCCTTGGAATCCCCAGAGCCCTGTGTTGGAAGACCGTCCCTGGGGGATGATAAACTCCCAGTTCACCCTGAACTTGTTTGAGACTTGCTGCTCCAGCTGGATGTGCATAAATCTATGGGGCCCAATGGGATTCATTCCAGGATACTGAAAGATGCTCTCACGGGACGTCTCCATTATTTTTCAATGGTCTTGGGAGTCTGGAGAGGTCCCAGTTGACTGGAAGCTGGCAAATGTTGTCCCAGTTTTCAAGAAGGGTAAGAAGGAAGACCCTGGTAATTACAGGCCTGTCAGTCTCACTTCAGTGCCTGGTAAAATTATGGAGAAGGTTATTCTGAGAGTTACTGAAAAACACTTGAGACACAATACAGTCAATGGTCATAGCCAGCATGGGTTCACGAGGGGCAAATCCCACTTAACCAACTTAATTTCCTTTTATGACAAGGTCACCCACCTAGTTGACAAAGGGAAGCCAGTAGCTGTGGTGGTTTGGGGTTTTAACAAAGCTTTTGATATTGTCTCTCACAGTATACTTCTGGACAAAATGTCCAGCACACAGTTAGACAAGTCCATAATATGTTGGGTGAGCAACTGGCCAACGGATTGGGCTCAAAGGGTTATAGTACATGGGGTTACATCAGGCTGGTGGCCAGTCACCAGTGGGGTTCCTCAGGGCTCAATTTCAAGGCCAGTTGTCTTCAATGTTTTTATAAATGATCTGGATGCAGGAATCGAATGCACATTAAGTAAGTTTGCTGATGATGCTAAGCTAGGAGGAGCTGTGGACTCCCTCGAGAGTAGAGAGGCCTTACAGAGAGATCTGGATAGACTAGAGACCTGGGGAATCACCAACCATATGAAATTTAACAAGAACAAGTGCCGGATTCTCCATCATCTAGGATGAGGTAATCCTGGTTATAGGTACAAATTGGGGGACAAGAAGCTTGAAAGCAGCCTCGGGGAAAGAGATCTGGGAGTTTGGGTTGATGGCACATTGAATATGAGTCAACAGTGTGCCCTAGCAGCCAAAAGGGTCAACCGTGTCCTAGGGTGCATCAAGCACAGCATAGCTAGCCGATCGAGGGAGGTGATTGTCCCACTCTACACTGCACTGGTGTGGCCCCACCTCAAGCACTGTGTGCAGTTTTGGGCACCTCAATACCAGAAGGATATCAAACTATTAGAGTGTGTCCAGGGGAGGGTGACCAAGATGGTGAAAAGTCTTGAGGGCAAGACTTAGGAGGAGCAGCTGACATCACTTGGTTTGTTCAGCTGGAAGAAGAGAAGGTTGAGGGGTGACCTCATCACAGCCTACAACTTCCTCAAGGGGGGCAGCAGAGGGAGAGGTGCTGATCTCTCTCTGGTGACCAGCAATAGGACACGAGGAAATGGAATGAAGCTGTCAGGGGAAGTTCAGATTGGACATTAGGAAAAGGTTCTTCACTGAGAGGGTGGTCGGTCACTGGAACAGGCTCCCCAGGGAAGTGGTCACGGCACCAAGCCTGTCAGAGTTCAGGGAGTGTCTGGACGATGCTCTTAGTCATGTGATTTAGTTCTAGGTAGTCCTGCGAGGAGCAGGGAGTTGGACTCGATGATCCTCATGGGTCCCTTCCAACTTGAGATATTCAATGATTCTATGACCTGACTTTGAACAATTTTAGATTCTGATTTTTCTGGGGAATGACATGTGTTTCCTATTCCATCTAGCTGAACAGGTGCTATTGCACACCACAAAACTAACTGATGATTGTTAAGGCTGCAGAATCAGCCCTTGAATACAGGATGACATAGAGTAAGCTCTAAAACTGTCTCAGAAAAAACTTAGGAAAGACACTGAGCAGGCAGAATGGTTCTTTCAACCCTTAAAACAACTGGACTGCTGCTAAATTTAAGATCATTTGAAGTCTAATAGCTCTTGGCAAGAAGCTTGACATATTCTTCAGCAATTACAGTAATTTAATTGTAGTTATCTTACAGTATTAAAGTGTAGTAGGCAATTTCCTGTAATAAGCTTGATTAAGATACCTCTCATACATCTACCGTCTGCTTTAGAAGAAGGTGAATCATGCCCCATAGAACCAGTTTCTTTTCATTGCCTGTAAAGAGTGTCCAGATGATTAGCTCATAGGTAAAAGACTACTTTGTAGACACATATATTTGGCCAGCTGAAGATTATCTTTCACGTCTACTACACATGTTTGGACAGGAATGATTCTCAGACTTTGAACTCATATTTTGCCTTTTTTTCCATGTAAGAAAGATCAGTGTTACACTGCAATATGACTTCCTGAAATAGAAATTTCTCTATTTACAAACATATCACTTCAAGCCCCGGCAAACATAAGGTATAAAAGCAGTCTCAAACAACAAAGAAAGAAACACAAAGCTGGGGTGTGAGTCACACCGCACACACAGGCAGTAGTAGGAGGCATAAAGTCATATCAGAAAAGTAAAAGATCTCTTCCATGCATCAGGTACTTGAGCTCCTGGTTTATCCATCATATTTCCAAAGAGTAAATTATGGTACCAACTTAAGCACAGAACCATTAGGTAAGTCCTAAGTATCTTATCTAAATATCCGAAGTCTTCAGAAGCCAGACACGTTTAGTTGTAGTGAAGTACTAAGTCTTGTAACGCCTGACTGAAAGTCAAATCTTTCTAGTGACTTTAATTATTAGCTGAACCACAGCAAAATTCCAGTCTTGACAACACCAAAGGATAATATTTCTGTATATAAAAGCATGTATGCAGATAGTTTAATGAATGCAAGTTTTTATGTTCTTCTTACAAATCCCTTCATCTACCTGTCAGTCACAGTTATCAGTTAGGGGCTATATAGTAAGCAGAATCTCTTTGTTGACATTATTCTTGACTTTTGTGTTGATGCTTTTTTTAGCTCTGTGAATTGTAAATCATTAGCCTTATTTAGAAATGTCCAGGTTCTTTGTTATTAAGGTCTTAAGATGAGTATCTTATGGTGCTCTCTTTTCATTGATTTAGACTGAATGAAAGAGCTGTGTATTGAATTCTTGAAAAACATTTCCTGTATTAAACCAGCCATGAGTACAGGAAGCAGACTTTTGTTAAAATTCTCTCAGGTTTTAATATCCTTGAGCCTGAGCTGAAACATGACTTTGTTAAAGGTCAGTTTCCTGTCCATCAACTCATAAAGTTACATGGAGATTCCTGAATTTCTATTTGTCTTGTTTCTTACATTGTTATCAACTTTATCAATTTTCTAACTGTTATGATTTTGTTTCACATTTTCTTTCTGAAGGAATAATCCTTTCACAAAAGTGTTGATGTCTATAATATGTGGAATGGGGATATATGAATGAGGCAAAGGTTGGGTTTGGTGCCTATACCATTTGTACTTCACATTCATGATGATGAAGGCTGAAACGCTGAAAGGCTAGAAATATGCACTGTTGCTATTAAGAGAAATGTAGCACATGAGAAACAGTGAAGTAAAAGAATAGGCACTTACAGGCAATAATTCAAGAACTAATATGGTTCATAGATATCCATGGCAAATGGCATTACTCTAGTTAGTAATGCTAGTTGCTTTTTTTTGGATGTTTAACACACATGGCACACCATTTTCTCTCTGATAATGGTTCAGTCTTCTCTAGAAATAAAATGATCTGACAAAGCCCTGAAAGCCTACTCCAGAGCTATACTGAGAACTTTTCTGTTCCAGCATGAAACTGACAGAAAATCATGAAAGAAAAAATCTAAATAAAAACATTAGACACTAAGCACTTTTCTTTCAGCAATTAAAGCTGGCCCATCAGCTCTTCTGCTATTGGTACAAATTTGGCCTACCAAGGCTTTGACAAGGTAGGACTATGCACTATTTGTGCAAATGGTAAAATCTAGGCTGAGACCTCTTTGGAGTTTGCTAAGAAGCTAAGGAAAGTGATCTTTTACAAATTAACTACTTCATTAGCTAATATCATTTTATTACTTGGGTAGCTATGTTAGCAAGATTTGTATTTGTCACTTGAGTCTTTAAAGTTGATTGTAGCATGTTTGCATCACAGATGAAAGCATGGACTACAAAATAGCTGTCATAAGATACTTGAAAAAGAAGAGCAAAGGAATTAACTTTAAGGCAAACTTAGCATGTTTTTCTTCTGGGAAATGCTTCCTTTTAGTACAGGCCAGACACACATTTCATCTCAGATATGCTTCTGCTAAAAGAAGAAAAATACCAGTTTCAATTTAGCTCTCAGAGAAGCCTGTCTGCAGTATGGCAGAATATGTTATATATAGTATATGTTCAAATCAGTAGTGGTCTTGCTTTATATTCCTTTGTTGTACTACAAAGAAATAGAACCAGAATTTTAGAAATTCAGAGCAATTTCAGTCTCCAGGTTGCCTCTTCTCCCAGTTTCTGTCTGAGTCCAGAACTCAGAGGACTTTATTACATGAAGAATTCAGGACTGAAATTTTCTTAATATTATGATCTCTGGTTGATTTGTAATAAAGATAAAGAAGGGAAAGGAAGGGAAAGGAAGGGAAAGGAAGGGAAAGAATGTAGGACATATGAATCCAGTAAGTATGAATACAACACATTTATAGCATGTATACAAAAGAAAATGTTATAACTTATACAAGGAATTCACAGAGAATAAGCAAGAGAAATTAAAAGAAATAAAAACATGATGACAGAATCTTTGAAAGTTTAAGATTACTTTGTGTAGTATTTAAATAAAAAGACATTTTTAATGAGGACTCTTACACCCATTGTTAATTGAATTCTTAAGCATGTAACACCCCCAGCATTATGAGCTATCTTTCTGTATTTAGTGTCATGATAATTTTTCCTACCTGATTATAATGCATTTGTACTTTCATACAGGGAAAGTAACAGGTGGTAAAAGGTCCTTTCATACAGGAGGCAGAAACATCATTTTTACTGTGTAGGTATTTAGCTGTTATTAAGGGAACTGGTAGATTCTCCACTCCTTGAAGTCTTCAGATTACAACTTCAAGCCTTCTTGGAACATATGCTTTAGTCAAACACAGTTGAGAATTAATATGTAAAATAGTTAGTAGTTAATTTACATTATATGTATGAGAGTAATGAACAGTTATGCCCTTCTCCTATTTTCAGTGCCACTCATGATTTTAGAGAGACATATTTTAGTCTTCTTTCATCTCTCCCTTTCCCTCCTCCCCATTTTCTAGCATATTTACTAGTTGCCTGTGGAGAAGGAACACTGTAGCTTTGATTGCCTACCTGCCTTTATGAACCTTATCTAGACCTTTTGCAATGGGAAGGTGGGGAGAAGTTCCCTAACTACACTCAGTGATCCGTTGGGTTTACATAATACCTTTAAGGATATTTTCTGCTTTGTTCTCCATTCACTTCCTTGTTATTCTTAGTATTGGGGTTACTTTCATTTTCATTCCTACCAAGCACTGCTAGTTTTACAGAACTACCTATCAAAATCTTCAGATCTAATTCCTGAGTCATATTACAAGTCACTTAGTGCAGGGTGGTCCTTTTGCATCTCTCAGCTGTGAGAATCACTTTGTATTATTAATAAATGTGTTCACTTCAATACTCATGCTTTTCTCCAAACCTTTTATTAATATGCTGAACAGCATGGGATATCTACATCCAAATCCATAACGACCTCCTCGTCTTGAAGAACTAATAATTTGTTCCCTATGTTTTTTATTGTCATTCTCGTAACTTCATTCCTAGACTTTTTACAAGTCTTTAGTAGGGACTTGGTCAACTGTTTTTGAAAATCCAAGAGCACTCTAATAGACATTGTGAGACATGGGTTCCCTTTACAAAAGGCATTCCAGCTCTTCCTTAGTGTGTCACATTAGTTTGTCTGCTAGTTAACCCATTCTTTTAAACAGTCTCTACATTTTCCTTAACAAAGATGTCAGGCTTTTTTGTCTGTAGATCTCAGGATTTCCTCTGAAACTCTCTTTAAAAATTGACATTTGCCACCTTTATGGCAGTATCTTGGCCATTGCCAACATAGTTTCAAGCGAAAGCATCCATACCTATTTTATCCCTGAAATGCTTTAAAACTCTTAGGTGACTACCATGTGTTCCTCGTAATTTGCTATAGTTCTTTTTGTCAATCTGTTCTGCAATGTCTTCCAGCAATATTTTCCAATTTGAAACAAAACCTCTAATGCTCCCTAATCTCATTCTCCATGTGGACAAAGGATTAAAAAAAAAATCATACTTTTTTATGCTGTGGCCACAGTTTGCTTGAGTGCTTCCTCATACTTCACTTGTATATTGATCCTAAAAAAAAATCAGATGTAATTAGAATGGCCAGAATTTATTTGCAAGTGATTTTTGTAACTGTTTGGTTTAGAAAAGATAAAAAATATGTGAAAATGGGGGTCAGAATTATTATTTTACAGAAGAAATGTAGGGTACTGGCATACTGTGGTAACAATTTTTTCTATAAGCCATGTACTTGTTTCACCATCAAAGTTGAAAATGGGTCATTTTCTATTGAACTATATGTAATACCTCACATTGGCAGATAACTTTGCAGTCCAATACACACGAACTAGCATGTTGTGATTCAAACACTTCTGGCGGAGAAGAAGGAAATTTATATCTCAACATTTCACACCCATCCCTAAAGAACCTCCCAACCCAAAATCAGTTGTCAAAAATGCATTAAAAGCACATTCCAGGAGATGAAAATTCACCAGAGTATTCAAAGAAAATAAAACAACAGAGCAAGTCCTCTGACTTTTTGACCCACATTCGGTCCTGTCTAGTGTAAACAAAACTTGATGTAGGTCAAAGCATTGAAAATTCTATTCTGAGTAAGCTTCACTTGGGTAAACAGGATGCTTGTTTTGAATATTTTTGTTATTTTTCCCTCGTGTAGTATACTCCCTAAACATGTAAATATATATAGGTTTTTTTCTAAACATAATACGGATATTTTTATTTTAGCTAAAACATGTTCTGGTGTTCTTTTAATACTCAGGCTCTTCAAGGTAATAAGAACCTCGTCTCTTCTCTTTATTATTGTAAAAACGGCTTTTCTAGTCACTTTGCCCCTGTCACACTGTGAGCAAAGCTGAGACCAGATTCCAGCAACAGATATGTGTCAGCTCTTTTATCTTGCCAGGGTAACACGAAAATCTCTATGCACAAATGTGTCAAACATTGCTATTTTTAATAATGTAATGGAAAAAAAGAACAAGCAGTCTCCAGTGAACTTGCATATGCATAAGCCAATTTTCAGAAGCACTAGCCCTAAGATTTGCAGTTTGACAGACCTACTTATCTGAATGAAGAAAATATTTGTTTATCAAAGATAAATTGTGAATGTGTAAGTCTTGACAATGAATGTTTTACAGTTCATAAACAATTTCCCACAGGATTTTTTCACTGCATTCAGACTAATGAGTGTCTTCACAGAAATACTTCTTTCTACCTGTGGCAGTAGAAAAGAAGATGGTAAAAATAGAGCCTGCACTGTTTTTTGAGTGTACTCTTTGTGACTATAATACAAGGCCATCTTTAATTCACAGATCTATGACACAGATACATGAGTTTTTTAATTTAAATGGGATTTTAGAGATGTTACTGGAAGTCAATTGATTTAAGACAATTCTAATTAAAATTTGATTGGTTATGGTATGTGAGTGGGAATTCAATTTTTCATCTCCATGATTTTTCCTCAGAGACTCCAGTAATTCTGCTATACATCATTATAACTTCGAACACTGCTGCAGCTTGGTGAGATCAAACAGAATGATACAGAATAAAACAGAACACTCTGAGATGCAATGTGGCTCAATAAAACAGCAAAATATTTATCTAATTTCCAAACTATTTGAAAAGTGGATGACGAAACTTGTTCAGAAAGCTCTCAACTGGTGCTTCAAGATTTTTTTTAAAAGCATTGATATATTTTTTGAAGCATTCAACTTCTTTTTACATATAGAAAAAAAACCCTAAAGACGAAATATTTTTTCTAAGATTCCCTACAACTGTAGAAGCAGGTTTTACCTTGACAGATGAGTGTTTGTAAACAAGTACATTAATTTACAGCGTGAAACCTACTCCGCTATTTAAACTGATAATTTGTAGTGAGTCAATAATGGAGGTTCATCCCACCAAGTCATGGACAATTAATTAATTGCCCTACCTTTCTTTAGTGACTATAGAGAGACTTAGACCTTTTGACTTCATCTGAATGTCAAAGACAAAGCCCTGACCATCCTTGCCTGACCTCGTGGCTGGCCCTGCTTTGAGCAGGAGGTTGGACTGCAGAGCTCCTGAGGTCCTTCTAAACTGAACCATTCCATGATTCTGATAGAAGTCCAAACCACATTATGTGAGGTTCCATTTTCCACTTTGGTATTTATTACACTTCTGTTTAGATTTTTGACCCTGAAGATGGTCCTATCACAGAATCATAGAATCATAGAATCATTAAG
>WAAD01011194.1:22874-47518 GCA_013389945.1 Fregata magnificens | reverse complement strand
AAAGAAGCTACATAAATCATTGTAGAAACTTTAGATGAAGCGGAGAAATTCATTTTGTGGTGTTGTTTGTTTCTTTTGGTCAAAATAATAATAATAAAAAAATTAATGGTAAGTTAGCCTTCTACAGTTCAATGTTAACACTGCTTCCAAAACGCTGGTGAACATTAATAGAATAGGAGCTGGTATGAGAGCCTGAACAATTATGTGTGCTTCTGGTGATGTTTATCTGTGAATGTGCATCGAACAACTAACAAACTCAGTACATTAAGTAGGGATAATTAAATCATAATTAATTCATACATGCAAGAAAGTTTGTGTCAAGTTAAAACTTTCTGCATAAATTTAGTGGTGTCTCAGAATATTTTATCAGTCTTTGTCTTGCAATGTGAAGAGTTTTTAACACAGTAATATGCAAATAAAGGTTTTTACATTAACTAGCCTTCACACACATTTGACCTTAATTATATTCAAGATAGTGCAGCCTCCAGGCTGTGACATAAGGTAAAACATATTTCCTTCCATTTGTCTCTAGGGTTAATAATATTTTCAAACAGGAATGATGAAATAAAGTACTTGTGCTGCATGTAAATATTGCTAAGCATGAAAAATCAAATGACAAATTCAGTTTTTGTTTTATCATTTGTTTCAACATTCAGGGGTTATAGCACCTTGCTTCACAAATCACTGAATATTAATTATAATTCCCACTGACCTATATGGGAGATGTGAATGCACTCCATCTTGTAGAATTAGGGTTAAACAGTTCTGCTTGTCTCTAGGTCATAGATGTCTATTTTAAAATGGATACTTATTTATATAAAAAGACTATGAGAGCAAAAAAGATTTGCTCCAGGTAGAAGCAGCTGCAGCACGGTGGAGGAAGTAATCATGTTCATTAAATGTCCCTGTGGGCTCTAGAGCAAGAGTGCAACACTTCATCTAAAGAACACCAGTCATTAGGCTCATCTCTTTCTATGCTGTACTTGTTCTTTAAGTAGAAGATTATAATCATAGCACTTTGTTAATTTGATACTTCTCTTTGGAATTTTAAATGTGAAAATAGTGTAAAAAAAATTGCAGGCTGTTATTATATCACACATATTTCAGAAAACAAAGTATTTTAGGCTATGATGGCATCCTTTGTCATCATTGAACCTCTAGTCATTGTTTTTTGTTTTGTTATGTTTCTCTTTTTTGCTTTGAATCATTTAATATATTTTCAGTTTTCTATTTCTTTTTTCCCGACAGTCTGTGAGTTCACACATTTAATTTCTAGATCAGTTCATATGTAATATGTCTTCAAATATGGAATTTAAATATTTTCCCCAAAGTAATTGGAGGCTGGCCTTTCATATTTCATTGGTAATCTTTTCATTTATGATGTTAAAATGCTGGTAGCTGCTTTATTTGTTAGTCATGCCTCTGTAAATGCTTGACAACAAGATGAGGCGCGCTTTCAGAAATTCTGAAGGTTAAATCAGATTTTTCATGTAAGGAAACAGGTATTATGAAGTAGGTAACTAAGGAAGAATTCATCTTTGACATCAGTGACATGAGTCAGATGTGCCTCTTTTTCACTTTAACAGTACCTTTTGTTGTAAAGTGACATCCAACATTGTATGAGTAGTTTGATTCACTGCTGAAAATATTAAAACGGATGTATTTATAAAAGTGCCATGGATTGCTCATTCATGTCAGCATTTAGTTTTAAGCAAATGAGCAGCCCTACAACAATGAATAAGACCATTTATATAATTAAATTAAATATCTGTCTTAAGTTTTTCCTTGTACAAAACATGTTTCAGTATTATGAAAGATCCTACCCAATATATGTACCCCACAAGGTACGTGGGATGCACCTCAACCAACTTAGCAGGACACAGCATGAACATTACGTTTACACTGTTCTCCCTAGACTTCATTAGTGAGTGTCAGTCTGTCAACTGAGAGAAATAGTCTGGTTTAGAGTGCTATTCATCTGACCTATTTTAGGCATCTATTTTAGGGCAACATGAATCGTTTTATACAAGTAGCTGTTTTTCTCTGTTGATGGGAAAGAGCCTTTGATGATTAATCTACACAGTAGTTGTCTACATTTGCTCAGAATACCACCCAGCATCTCTGTGGCAAAATGAAGTGTCATACAAAAGGCTGAGAGTAGGTCCAAAGGAGCCAGTTCCTATCATGAATAATATAAGTAACACAGTTAAAGAAGCAGTGTCTATTAGGTAGAGTATGCAATAACATTCTAATATGGATAAATTATCTCCTGAACCTGAAGTTTGTTCATTCAGAACTAGCATAAATTTTTTTACAACACTTCATTATGCCATGTAAAACTACTCCCATTGTATCATACCCCACAGATAAAAATAAATATGAAAACCAGGTAAGTTCTAAAGAAATGTTTTATTTACCTACACCGTTAGGGGGGAAAAAAAAAAAAAAGAAAGAAACACAAAAATAAAACAAGTATTTTAAAGCAAGTTCATCCTGACACAGGAGTTAGTCCTGTAATTCCATCAAATTTCTGCTACTTGAAATCTACTTTGTGTAAGAATAGTTTAGGTTCCTGTTTCAAACCTTTATTTATTAAGGTATATGATTTTGTTGTGCTTGGATTTTAATATAAGTAAAGATGAATGATCAAACAATATGGCACATCAAGCTTACTAGTTTTTAAAAAAATTATACAATTATATTGTTTTATTGTTATTTCACAGGTATTTTCTTAGGTATTTCAGATATAGTTTCATGAAGTGGTTACTCACAAAGGCGATACAAGAAAATAAGAAAATTAAGACTAATGTAGTAATATTTTGTCTGTATTAATTGTTCAAGATATTTGAAACATACTGCAAAATCTAAATTTGGGACAAATGCTAGTCAGAGGACTGAACATCTCATTCTGCATTCATGTAAATTACAGACAATTTCACTGAAGGCATAGGAACTATTTTATATAAACACTGGAATAACTAAGAGTTATGTCAGGATTCATAACTATGGATTTTCTCAGCACTTAGTAAAAATATTATTTCAAAGATGAGGAAATAATAGCTATTTATGTCTCCAAGCTTCATTCAACATTGATGTCTTTGGGATCTATTTTGATGAAAAGTTATGGATGTGAATTGGGAAGGGTAAGTATGACAAGCTCCTTTACACACAAATTCTATGTCATCTCTCCTGAGCTGTGCTGAGAAAATTCAGCTTGTATTTACTTCCATGGAATGAGTTCACATTAGATATAACCAGATAAAAGATAATATTGTTGTAGGGGCAGTCTCTTTTTCTTTTTGTAATTTCCTGAAAATGTAAAGCTTTCTTTTAAAAATCGTATGTAATAAATTAGCTTTTTTTCCTTCTGCCAAAATTCATTCAGTTAATACAAGACTGACACTTGTTCATGATTTAGTATTATGGTCCTGAAGAAACTATCCTCAGGCAAACAGTAATATCAACAAAGATGTCAACAGTTATTCCAAGACAGAAAAAAATATGAACCTTGAAGTCTGCTGGGTTCCAGTAAATCTCATATCATGAATAAATTTTTATTTTATTTTTTACTTTCTTTAAAATAGCAGACTTAAGTGAAAATTATGTATTATCATAACTATACTGACTTTCCCACTGGTCTCAGGGGCCTGGGATTCCCAAAGGCCGGATTTACCTGTAAAGACCAGGCTGAAGAATGTATTCAATACCTTGGTCTTTTTCATGTCTTTTGTCACCACATCCCCTGCCTCATTCAGCAGCAGGCCCACATTTTCCCTAGTCTTCCTTTTGCTTTTAATATATGTATATAAACCTTTCTTGATGCCCTTCATATTTTTCACCAGATTCAGCACCAGCTGGACTTCAGATTTCCTAACCCCATCCCTTCAAGCTCAGACAGTGGTTTTATATTCCCCCTGGGTGATCTCACCTTGGTTCCCCTTTTTTTATTCTTCCTTTTTTAAGTTTGAATTTTGTCAGGAGCTACTTGTTCTGCCTTTGCTTCATTTCCTGCCTATTGGGATAGACTCTTGAGCTCAGAGGAGGCGATCCTTGAAAATCAACTAGCTCCTCTGAACCCTTCTCTCCAGGACCATCTCTACTGGGATTCTTTATAGAAGGTCTCAGATCCGCTCTCCTGAAGTACAGGGTTGTGATCCTGCTTTTTGTCTTGTTCCTTCCCCTCTGGATCCTGAACTGCACCACATCATGGTCACTGTAACCAAGCCTGCCCTTGACCTTCACATCCCCAGCTAGTTCTTCCTGGTCTAGCAGAGTGGCCTCCCCTCATTGGCTTCTTGGTCATCTACATCAGGAAGCTATCATAAATGCACTCAGGAAACCCCCTTGATTGCTCATGCCCTGCTGTGTTTTCCCTCCAGCTGATATTTGGCTGGTTCAAGTTCGACATAAAATCAGGGCCTGCAAATGTGAGGCTACTTCCTCTAAGTGCTGCTGTGGGGCCCAGGCTCAGTTGGTTCAGATGCTTCATTGGACACAGCTCCCAGCCTCTCACCTGCTACCAGGGCACTAAACCTCTTCTGCAGTTGCAGATCTGCAGGTGGAGCAGCTTTTGGTGTTAAGTCACGAGCTTCCAGCCTTTACCATTACAGGTGTGTCCATTTCCCAACCCCATAGGTACAGACTCTGCCACACTTCCTTCAGCAGAGGTGGTGATTCAGGCTCTTCTTACACCTGTAGGGTCTCAGATAATATCCAGTTGATCTCTGTCTGGTGATCTCTTCTATTGCAGAGGCTGCTGAAGTCCTTCTGCAACTTCTTCACTTGGTGATATGTATGGTCCACCACCACTTACCTCCTGAAGGCAAGAAACTCACCTCCTGTTGTTCTATCCAGACCTTGTGGTACATCACCACCATAGCTGAGCTATTTTATGCTGTCTTCAGCAGAGTTGCTAGCTGCCTTCTGTGCACCCTTCTGTACAATCTGCTGTGAAAACTGCTACATCTGTGAGCTGCCTTTGTTTACTGCACTCTATTAAAGACTTGTGGAGACAATAGTTTCAATTAAAAAAAAAAAAGGCAGTTTGGTACATAATGTGGCAAATCAGTATTTGCTCTGATCTTATTCTGGCACCCTGAAGTCTCTGATGTATTAATTACAAAGTGAGGAAGGATATTTGCAGGCAGTGGTTCCCACCTAGTTTATCACTTCAATCCAGCATGTATCTGTGTTGCCACAAAAAGGGATGATCCTTCCTTCCTTTCTATTTCTACCTGTTTGTTCTCAGTACCAGCACTGACTGCAAAATTAATTGGATGATAGAACTCAACTGAATAATAATAATATATAAACAAATAGTCTTTTTTTTTTTTTTCTGGAGGATTAGTTTTCAGCTGGATCTGTTCCCTGATTAGTACCAGAACAAGTGAAGTGGGAGCAACCAGAAACACAGGAAAACTAGAGGTGGATCGTGTGGACCTGAGCATTCTAGCAATGGCCTCAGTTTATGTCATAGAACTAATGTAACTATAGGTCAGGTAAAGCAGATTTTTATCTTTTTCATGAAAATCATATTTTTCATCTCATGCTGCCTGAACAACAAAATAAGCATCAGACACAAGTGACAAGCTATTGAGAAGTCATTGACAGTTTGCACAAGAAACTCACTGGCCATTTTAAATTTCTCTATCATTAAAAAGTCCCAGTGTGACCTAAGGGGGACTACAGAATTTGGGGTGAATATTAATGGAATGTTGAACTGCAATGCAGTGGTTTGCCACCAACAGGTCTGAGCTTAGACTACTACCACAGCACTTTCTTTAGTGCAGAATGGCTTGATCCATACCACGTCTAGTAGAAGATCTGTTCCTAAAAGTTTTCTTTTCATCCCAGTCTTTCTTCCTCCAATGTCATGGAGGTGCAGAGCCTCAAGCAGTGGCAAGAATTGAGACAAACTTTATGGAGTGGGTGATTTTGTCTTCATCTTCCATTTCCTCAGCCCTCTAGAAATGTTAAGATGCAAGTATTCATGTGCTCGTTTTCTTCTCTCAAAGTTTGTAATCATATTCACACAAGCATCAGGCAGAACCCTATTGTATTCCAGGGGCATAGGATGAGAAGACATGCTCCAGCATTGTTTGGCTGACATGAAGAAAATAGAGGAAAGTGGAATGAAAGTTTAAATGTCAGCCGGATATATCCATACCTAAGCAAATAGAGGTCAGTTGAGAATTGAGTGAATGGAGATTCTGCAATACAGAGAGGTATGAGGAAATGCAGGGCTGTTTGGAGGACCACTTGAGTTCAATTGCATATGCTGCCTTTCTAAAAAGGGACTGGGCAAAAGTCCATGCAAAAGGAACCATCAAAATTATTTACATCCCGAACTACTAAAATGAAAATATGCTCCAGACACAGTTTTTTTTCTGTGTAGGAGACAGGTAAGATGGTGCCAAAATGCCTAGAATAACATGAGAAATGTCCATGTTTGTGCAACTGTTTTTGGGTTTGCTTTTAATTCCCATCTAGCCAAGAAACTGCTCAAATTGTTCCTTATGGATAAAGGTTTTCTTTTAAGTATAAGCCCTGCCTGTCCCCTTAATATTAGATTATTGAAAAAAATTCAACAATGGTCGAAGAATCCATTTGAATTCATAGTCTCAAAAAATACTTATTGCCTCATTTGCTGTCTTTGAAGTGTAGGGTCCACAAGATTTCAGTTAGAATAAATGTAGTCCAATGATGAACGCTTCTGAAATTCTCACTCTTGGAAAAGAAGGTACATTTTTAAGGGGCCTATCATAATGGGAGTGTATTATACCTGAAGCCCACTGATCTGCATTACTAAATAGAACGCATGCTGATTATTTCTGCTAACTAACCCATTCTCTATTCACAGCTGTTGGGAGCATGTGGTGAAATATTCCAGATTAACAAAGCTCTTGAACTGCATTTTCCATCTGCTTATCACTGTCTTCCAAAATACAGTTATTTTTTATTCTGCTAGAGTATCTGAGAATCCAGTTCTCCTTTATGCTTGTTAGGGGCTGGAGATCGTGCTTTAGAGAAGGATTGTAAGAGGTGAGGACTGCACTCATGGGACTACGTTACTGTCAGGTGAAGTAAACTAAGGGTGGGTGTTGAATGGCACTGGCAGGACAGAAAAATCAAGGATAAGTCACAAAATGCTAAGCTGTTGGTAACAGGAAACACCTTAACTTGGAAAAATCCTTGTGTGTTTTTTTTTCAACCCTGTTTTCTCTGTACTTCACATTAAATCTCTAAGGTTTCAGCTGTCCATGGAGACAAATGATCATCCATCAGGGAAGAAAGACTCACTGCATGAACTCCCATGAAACACTATTTTTTTTTCTTCTGTTGATTTCCGCAATCTAAAACAAAAGTCACTTCTACTGTGTCTATATGTGGTCAGTGTAGAGAAAAATGTAATGCATTTAAAAGAAATATGTGTGCTTGTATTGATTTGTATTTGAGTACACTTCATGTCTAATTCTTAGCACAATTTAGAAGCACATTTAAATGAGGTACTTCTCCTGAGTTTGCATCAACATTCAGTGAAAATGGCTATGACATGCATTATTTTGCATTTTCTGCATTGCAGTTGGTTTGTGCAAGGGCTGAGCAAATACTGATAATTCACATGATGATTCCCCAGATCGTTTTAGGAGGTTTTGAGAAATCAGTCCCATACAAAGCTAAGCCATAAGATAATTGGTTTTGAACATTGCCCCCACCAGGCCCAAATCACAGAAGTGCTTAAAAAGTGTTATTCTAGAACTGGGTATTATTGATATATTGAGTCCAGAATTATGGCTGAAAGATATAATGTTATGGAAAATCTCCAGCTTTGTAATTAAGGACAAGTTATGTTTGCAGAAGTTAACTAAAAATGTTGAAATCACATTAATTTGAAGGGGGGGTGTTGTATTTTAGCAAAAAATAAAGGTAGAAAGCAGAAAAAAAAGGTACAAAATAACCATCAGCAATATCTTCAGGTAAGAAAGAAGTAATAACTAACTGCAAATGGAGCAGTAACTCTGAAATTTGACTGACTTTGTTACAAATATCAGACAAAGGAAAAGCTCATACTCGGACATCAACAAATATTTCTTTACATTCATTTCCATTGCATTCCCATACATTTCCTTGCATTATTTTCCTATACTCTCAGACTGAAGATCTCAGCTTAAACAACTGAGGAGATATATGAAATAAGTGCTTATATATGTGAATGTACATCTGTTAGTCTGAAAGAAAATTTTTAATTCAGGAGAGAAAAAAGTTTTTCAGACATGAATGAGAAACAGCCACACCATCAAGCAGTAGGTCTGTTCTTCACATGGCACTGAAGCTGCTGGAATTACACGAGTAACTCTTACTCTTCTCTAAATTTATATTTAGACATTAGTTTAAAGGACCGTGGTGGGTTGGCCTTGGCTGGCCACCAGGTGCCCACCAAGCCACTCTATCACTCCCCCTCCACCCACAGGACTGGGGAGAAAATAATACAAAAAGCTCAGGGGCTGAGGTAAGGACAAGGAGATGACTTACCAGTTACTGTCATGGGCAAAATAGACTCGGCTTGAGGAAATTAATTTATTGCCATTTAATTGTAACAGAGTAGGATAGTGAGAAATAAGGATAAAACTAAAAACAGCTTCCCCCCCGCTCCTTTCTTCCCAGGCTCAATTTCACTCCTGACTCTTCTACCTCCTCCCGCACCCGAGTGGCACAGGGGGTGGGGAATGGGGATTGTGGTCAGTTCATAACACTTTGTCTCTGACGGTAACAGAGGTGTTATCAACGTTCCTGATTGGTTCATCTTTGTCCAGCAATGGGTCCATCTTGGGGCCGGTTGAAACTGCCTCTGTCCAACACGAAGACAGCTTCTGGCAGCTTCTCACAGAAGTCACCCCTACAGAACCACAGAACCCACCCCCCACCCCCTTGCTACCAAAACCTGGGTTTTGGTATCTGTACTGGGTTATGAAAACCCAGTTCAAGAAGGCATCCCTCCTGACAACAAATTTGCCTTCCCCCAACAAGAAAAACTCTCAGCTGTAATAAAAAATTACATTTTAAATATTGTTGACAAAGGCATTAAAAATGGCTGAAACATATACGTATGCAGTAATAACATGTCTACAGTAGAGCCATATAAAGGCATAGCTCCAGGTGATTGCATCTGTCCTGAACAGCGGGAATGATTTTTACATGTGTCAACTTCAGTATGCCAATGTTTCTTCTTTTTCTATTATATTGAAACATTAGCTGGTGTAGATAGCTAACAATGGTAATATTACTCTCAAGATGGACAAAAAAAAAAATCTGAATACTCGTCCAAATACACTCCTAAGTGGGGTCTTGGAAAATGTCAATTAAGTAACATTTAATGTTACAGTTTAACAAAGAAGGTCTCCTTCCCTCTGATCTCAGTAAGTGAGTATTACTAGCCTGGACACAACCCATAAATTAACATCACCTCCTGTATGCAGTCATAGACCATAGGGTGATTCATGAGTCATGGTCTCATGGGACTTGAGAAAGTCACTAGACCAGCCTCCTGTTCAACACAAGGTCACCTAGGAGGCCAGACTATGCTGCTCAAGGCTTTATTCTTTCAGGTCTTTGTAAGGGTATGTGGAGGGAGGGCATGTCTGCTCCCTTAAGATTATCTGATTAAGGATCTTGTCAAATACAATGATAAAGAAAAGGTGAAAGCAATAAATAAAAGCTTACAGAGATGCAGACCTTATAGACAAACAATAATGGAAACAATGACAAGAAACAAACCTTGTCAGTCACAATAATTGACGGGATATTAAAAAACTCCAGGTACAGGTCTGGAGAGGACCACCTGGACTTTGTAGCTGATAAGAAGGGGGAGCAAGAGGAACATAAGTAGATGGGATATTGCAAGGGGATTAGTAAATCTATACAAACTAATAGTAAAATGTGCAGGAGAAGGAAATTCAGGAGGAGCAAAGGGGGAACAGACAGAACGGGGTATAAAAGGGGCCATTCACATGTAAAATGCAGATGGTCAACACGCTTGTCTGATTAGGCTGAGCTCTGTGCCTGATCACTGCAATCTGTCCTGTCTTATTAAATCCTTCCTTAACTATTTCTGCATAGTCTCACTCTCTATTCCACATGTGTGTAAGTGCTGCAAGGACTGCTGCCAGCTACTGGGGACTGGTTGGAGTCAGACCAGTGGGAGCTCCTGGCCTGTTGTATCAGCTACTGGAGCCGGTGGGGTGTCAGTGTCAGCTATTGGAGTACATGGGGCTCTTTAACCTCCAGCCACTGGGGTGGGAAAGTTGTGTGTCCCAAAAAACAGCTACTGGGGGTACTGGGGTGAGTGAGGCAAGTGAGGGGTTCCACATCGGTGGTTGGAGCAGGACCGTGGGTCACAATCCATGTACCTGGTGCTGGCTGCCGGGGGAGCGAGTGTCTGTACATTCCCCAAACTGTGTGTGTGGGGGGGTATGCTTGTGTATTCGCTGGGAAACTTCAAGCTGGACCAGCTGGTGATAAGGAGGCCTTGGGTATGGACCAGGCTATGAGGTGATTGGAGGGTCAGTGCTGGTACACCTAGAGGGACTTGCAAATGCAGAGTGCTTCTGGGACAAGTGTGTGAGTGCTGTGTGTTTGCAGTGAGCACCCAGATGGACCAGCTGGCAATCTGGGGACGCGCAGGGTGGGTAAGAAGGGCCGGGATCCAGGCAGAGGTACTGGGCAGACAGAGAGGCCATGCCAGTGTTCAGGGGACCCACAAATGTGCATGTGATTGTGAACCTGGAGAGTGTCGTGTGTTTGATGCACTAGTGATCTTCTGCCTCTGCCAGCCCAAAAGGAAGAGGGGACATGACTGTCTGGGCTTGTGTCTGATGTGAGTCTTGTCTGCTGGTGCTGTTGAAAGCAGCGCCTCGCCTGTGGCCGTCTGTGTGACCAGCCTTGTTGGTATCTTCTCTGTGTGTGTGTCTCTTGGACACAAGCTCAGCTTTCCTACTGGTTGAACCTGCAAACAGGAAAGTGGCAACCACATCCTTCAGCCTAGGATGGAGACCCAGGGTGCACTGGGCTCAGTGCTTCTCAGTGCATTCCTGGGCCCAAAGCTGCTTGAGGCAGTGTCCACTTATAATATCCCTTAACAGTCTTTAAAACCAGTACAGGTTGGGGGCTGACCTCCTGCAAAGTAGCTCTGCTGAGAAGGACCTGGGAGTGCTGGTGGACAGCAGGCTGGCCATGAGCCAGCACTGTGCCCTCGTGGCCAAGAAGGCCAATGCTGTCCTGGGGTGCATCAAAAGGAGTATGGCCAGCAGGTCGAGGGAGGTTATCCTCCCCCTCTACTCCACCCTGGTGAGGCCACATCTGGAGTACTTCAGTTCTGGGCTCCCCAGTTCAAGAAGGACAGGGAACTGCTGGAGCAAGTCCGGCGGAGAGCCTCAAAGATGCTCAGGGGACTGGAACACCTCTCTTATGAGCAAAAGCTGAGAGACGTGGGTTTGTTTAGCCTAGAGAAGAGAAGACTGAGGGGGGATCTTGTCAGTGCTTATAAATATCTGAAAGGTGGGTGTCAAGAGGATGGGGCCAGCCTCCTTTCGGTAATGCCCAATGACAGGACGAGGAGCAATGGGCACAAATTGGAATGCAGGAAGTTCCAGCTGAACATGAGAAAAAACTTCTTCACTGTGAGGGTTACAGAGCACTGGGACAGGCTGCCCAGAGAGGCTGTGGAATCTCCTTGTCTGGAAATATTCAAAACCCGCCTGGACGCGGTCCTGTGCACCCTGCTCTAGGTGTACCTGCTCAAGCAGGGGGCTTGGACAAGGTGATCTCCAGAGGTCCCTTCCAACCCCTATCATTCTGTGATTCTGTGATTCTGTGATCTGCTCCACCATGGACCTCCATGGGCTGCAGGGGGACAGCCTGCCTCACCATGGTCTTCACTATGAACTGCAGGAGAATCTCTGCTCCGGCACCTGGAGCACCTCCTCCTCCTTCTCCTTCTTCACTGACCTTGGGGTCTCCAGACTTGTTTCTCTCACTTATTCTCACTCTTTCCGTCTGCAACTGCGTAGGTTTTTTTTGTTCCCCCTTCTTAAATATGTTATCCCAGAGGTGCTACCACCGTTGCTGATGGGCTTGGCCTTGGCCAGCGGCGGGTCCATCCTGGAGCCGGCTGGCATTGGGTCTATCAGACATGGGGGAGGCTTCTAGGACCTTCTCACAGAACTCACCCCTGTAGCCCCCCCTGTACCAAAACCTTGCCACGCAAACCCAATACAGATATATAAAATATAATGAAATAGGAACAACAAATTCTGACTGCAGGATTCCAGCAGATTTATTTGGAATTGCTGATAAAGAAAATACTGAATGATATATCAAAACATCAAAGAATCTTAGGACCAGCTAGGATTAGTGTAGTGGAAGCAGTACACTGAGGGAAAAAAGGTGTTATAAAAAATCAAACCTCTGGTCTTCAAATGGTGGATTTTAATGTTTTATCACGTTGTTTCTAGTTTCCTAAACCAATTTTTTGGGGGTGTTTTGATTTTGGGTTTGGGTTTATTTCTTTTTTTTTTTATTATTTGCCTAACTATGGAATAATAGTTCCATGTTAGTGATTAAGAACTAAAATTAGAATTCTCAAAATATTAAAATTCTACTCAATTGGAAACTTCGTGTTTCATCCCACTCAAACCAGAAATAATCTAGGGAACATGTTCAGCCAA
The DNA here is from genome assembly GCA_013389945.1 of Fregata magnificens. NCBI lineage: Eukaryota > Metazoa > Chordata > Aves > Suliformes > Fregatidae > Fregata > Fregata magnificens. The sequence continues at coordinate 34,796 of WAAD01011194.1, read as the reverse complement.
GTATTCAGGCCTTTCTTTCACTTTCCCTAAAACTTTATTTCTGGCTGACAAGGGAATGTATTTTGTTCTATATTTTGTTTCTTCAAATGAAAATAGAAACACCAGACATGCATTATTCAGCAGAAAGATATCTTGTCAAGTTTTTTGTTTTAAAACATTTTAGCATTTGTCCTTCCATTTTCATTTTTACATCTATAATTTTATTCCTTCCTTGTGATTATTCATCCTCTTGATTGCTAGGTAACAGATAAGACAAGTCTTCTACTCCTTTTCTTATTGACAGCTTTGCCTACAGTAGAGATGTTAATCAGGACCTAAAGGCAATGTGACAAACCATCCACGAGTTAAGCAGAGTTATTAAAGAAGGTAATAAATGCAACTCTGGTGGACATCATCATGCTCAAGAGACCACATAAGTAATTTTACAGTATTGTGCAAGCTTTAAACTCTGAATACCTTTAAAACAAAAAACTATAAAGGTTTCTCTTCACTACTAAAAGTTCATTAACAAAGTTTTAACATTTTTGGTTTTGTTTTTGCCTCCCTTCCCCTAATGTCTTTTACATTATCAATTTTAATGATATTTAGAAAGGATTTATATACACACACATGTTATATATAAGCATTGTACATCTAGTGCCTAAAGTTTTTACAATATTTTAAATAAGGTTCAAACTAAGTCTATGATCTACATGAATTTCACTAGCCATTCACTTGATAGGTTTTTTGATGGTATGTGCTTTGGTTTTGCTCTCTAGAGGTTGAAGAAACTTGCTTTGAGAAGAAAACACAGCCTTTGAGAACTACTGTTTTACCCAAGAGTAAGTATGATACTAACTGGGCAGTGTGGGGTTTTTTTCAAGGAATTTGGAAGATGTTTCTCTCAACAATTAGAAGATTTTAATATGTAGATCAAAAAGTTTGTCCACTCATGTCTTATATATTTTGGATAAATTCTTAAGCCTATAAGTGCGATAAGTGTAAAAAGCCCCTACATTTTATAGTAATTCAGGACTGTGCAGACAAGTAGTACAGTGTATATCTTTTGATACACATTTTGTTGAAACTAATAGAATGTACTGTTGTTAAGTCACATATTTTTTTGTGTTTCACTATAATGAGTCTAAGGCTTATTGTTCTGCTGAATATGTAAGATAGATAGAACAAAACAAAAAATAATAAATTTATCAATACTTAAAGGGCAAAAATACCCGTTTCTGAGTTCTGTTTGCTCATCAACAGTTATGTTGATCAGCTGTTACATTGTAGTAGTTTTATGAATGAAAACTACCTATCTATTTATAGAAATGTAAAACATAATACTGGTGTTAAAATAGGACTGAACAGTATTTGCTATTTTTTCTGTTGTTCACTGAAACAGACCATTGTATGTCTTGTTATTTTCTAGAGGTAATTCTTGAAAAATGGACTGTTGTCTCAGCAAGCTCTGATCAGTATGATTTTAAGATTATATTCTCTATAAAAGGCTATATAAAGAAATGTAACAATATGTCAAGGACTTAAGAGTTCAGGCAGAAGGAAGATTGCAAAAGACCTCAGGTCATATCTCAAGCCCCTAAGCAGGCAGTGTAGGATTACATGAACTCATCCAATCATGTCATACAGTGAATAGGACTGATGAGACTTACTTTATGAGCAACTACTTAAATTTTCACTTAAACCTGACTGTGGATCAATGATAATAGGAAAAGATAGGGCATATAGCTGTGGAATAATTGCCAGAGGTGACCTAGAAATTAAACTTATATTCACATTTTAAAGAAAGGTACAGCATTGAAGAAGCTTCCAGAGTAGAGTGCGGCTGATATGCAAGGAATCCATTCCACAGGAGTTCTCTAGGCCTGTAACCTTAGATGTNTAGAGTTACTCAAGCTCCACCTGAAAGGTAAAAAAAAAAAAATAAATATAGCTCAAGAGAGAGAGGATGTTAANATTGAACGTGACCAAACTCTTTAAGTGTGGCCGTGGTAGTTCATGGAACGTGACTAGACTGAAGGTGTATCACGTTATATGTGCATCCGTAATCATGAAAGTTCAGTACACTGAACACAACTGGACTTATAACGATGAATTGGGCACTACTCCAAATTACTTTAACCTTTAATGCAACAATAACCAAAGAATAATTCCTCAGTCTAGGATTGTGGGATCCTGGGTAATACAATCTGATTTCATTGCATTTATAGAAACTTCATATATTTGTTGTTCTGAAGAAAAATTTATTCATTAAGTCATCGACTTTTCTTATTGCACTAACCATAGTATGCCTAATTGAATTTCATTAGTTCATTATTAAATTTGGAGTGGCATTATCCAGACTTCAAAGCTGTCCATCAGAGACAATCTATCTCACTTATCTATAGATATATTCAGAACAGGTGTCTATATATGAGTGAGTCACATCAAGCTTTCTTCATAGACAGAGAAGATAGATACTTTCAGAATGTGATTCAGCTGACCTAATTTAATCACCTGTATTGGTATAAGACAAATTATATCCCTAAAGTGCTTATAAAGACAACCTAAGGTAATGACTACAGACCCTGTAGACATAAACACTGTGGATAATACAGGCATCTAAATTTGGGCAGATGAATCCTGTACATCAAAATGTATACACTAATTCAAATGCCCCATGGCATTTATTTCAGATAACTCAAAACTTCATATGATTTCAATAATATACAAATATTCAGAATGCAAGCTTTGTGGACTTTAGTCAAGTGTGTGTTTTCAGCACTTCTGCACTTCTAGTCTCCAGGTCCTAAGAGCCTCAGATTCTCAAGTTGGGTATGAATAAATAGGGACTATCTCCCTTGAAAAAAATGGTTTTCCTGGCTCATTTGAAAATGTTAGAATTATGTAGCAGACACAGTTAGAATGCAGTTTGCCAGAATGCCGTTTCATTCCTTTAATCACATGATTGTGCTTTAACTTCTGCCTGTTGCTTCCTAATTCTGAATACACCTTCCATCGTCTGAAATAAAGGCAGTAAAAACCTATTTTTTTTTTTCACCTAAGGTGGGAGTAAAGACATCTTAACATAGAGAATCAACAGTCTTTTACTTCACACAAGAACAAAAGAAGCAATTGTTTTCCTCTAAACAATATACAATATGGGAACACAGTTTCAAGCTGTTAATGATGGATGCATTTAGCTTTTGGCTAGGTTGGATGACCTGGTTGGAGGCATAAACAACTTACTGGCTTAAAACAGACTGCTAGGGAAAATTCCACTCAAAACAGAGGTTGCATTAAATTCCAGGCAGTGTTTCTGATAAGAAAACCTAGAAATCTAGAGCTACTTGACAACATAGTTCTTTGTAAACCATTGCAATTGGCAAATGAAACTACTTTGAAATAAAGCAGGTGGAAAACCCAGCTATTGTTTAGAAACACAAAATGGTTAAGTTCTTATTTCAATGATGAACAAACAAGTCTGACTGATTTACTCTTTTTCATCTTCTTAGCTGAGTAAAAATGTTTGAGTTAAAGCACTATGCATTTGAAAATTCTCTATCTCTGATTAAGTTTATAATGGAAGCCAAATAACAGTTAATATTCTTAAATATACACACATTTTTTAACATCTTTACCTTATAATTATAGTTGTAGCTTTACATAAAAAATGGTTTTCCCTGATTATTCGCTTATTCCTGTCTGACACTTCTTTGACTGTTACGTCACTTTGAAATATGGATTCCTACATGTTTCATAAAAGTTTTGTCCTTTAATCAGTAGGTCATTAAATATCAGTAAGAATGTTATTATTTTCAGCTACTTAGAAAAAGCACTAATATCTGTTTGGAAGATGGAATTTTCAGAAATTAATGTTATTGATTATGATCCATCTCATTAAGTTATGAAGTGATGCTACTTGAGAAACATATGGGTATATAAGAATCCTAAATGTGGCAGACATAACAAAGGACTCATGAGAGATTCATGACGTTCTGTGGAGCAGTTGGAGATGAGTTGTGATAGTCTAGGCATCCCGAGTGACACTCGATGCCTACGTTCACATTATTATGTTCACATTAACTTGTCTGGTATTCAGCTTCAGCCTGTTGACATCTAAGTGTAAAAGTCCACATGGAGTCCACACGATTAGCAAGGTGTCTGAATCCCTATTATATGGGAGTCAGAGTGCATTCAGCACAGGCTTTCTGTACAATAGTCTGTTGCTTTGGAGCAGCAGTGCAGGTCTGAAGCACATCCCTTTATTGCTTGCATTTGCTTGTGTTTGTTCAGTTCTTGAGCAGCTTTGATAGTCATTCCTTTTGAAGCAAGTTGAAACAGCAATTCTGTTCCAGGACTCCAAAATTCAGTGGAGTCATGTTTCTAACCAGTTTGTGGACTGCACCGCTATGAAATACTTCAGCATGTTCCTCCCATGCCTGTGCCTGCAGGATTCTGAAACTACTCAGAGCCCTCATAATATCTGAAGTGGTTCCTGTGCTACACAAAGAGCACACATTAAGTTTGTTGCAGTTTGTTGCTGTTCTTTCCTTTTCTCCTTGTTCCATTGTTGCACAGTGGCCTAGCAGAAACAGCATTGACATTGCTAATTAGAGGCCATTTGATTTATTGTTTTTGCAAGTGCGAAGCCATTTACTTTACAAAGCCCCACTCCTTGCCCATTAGACTTGTAGTCATGTTGTTATGAGAACTCACTGGGTGAACATGAGTTCTAAACCACATGTTTCTTGAAATGATATGCAGTTTGAGTGTGGGATAACAGTAAAGGCTTTGAAAGTAGGGAAAGATTGAAAGCAGAGGCTCCAGAACTATCGATGACAGTGTATTCATCACTGCCTTGACATCTGGGAAAAAGATTGATTTAAGTATAATAAGGAAAAGAAGANGGGGGGGGGGGGGGGGGGGGGGAGCACTTGAGCAATGAGATAAGGCAACTGCTGCAACCTGGGGAAGTAACACTCTCCAACATTGTGCAGTACATAGTTCAGAAAGTGGAGGCCAAAGGCAAAGAACTATCTAAAAACTCAAAGGTCTCATAGAGAGAGAAGAAAGGACTGTTAGTGTGGGAATGGCTCCAGACTCATTGTGGGACTGTCAGAACTGAGACAGAAAGAGCTGCCTGCTCTCCCTGCCTGCCCCAAGAGCCAGGGCTTTCCCTGTGGTCCAGCCTCTCCTTCTCTGCCTGTGCCTGTTCAGGCTGCTGGCTTTTCCAAAACCCTTTGACCTATCAACCAATTCTTCAGGACTGAGTATAGCAATATGGCTCTGTGTGTGTGTGTGTGTGTGTTTTCCTCACAAATTCTATGCATTTCTCTGCTCTAGTGCTTTAGCCCCTCAGTAAGGCCTTATTGGACTCAGTTTGGCTAGTTACTATTTTGGGCAAAATCCTGACTTACTTTTTATTAGTATTCTCCTTTCTAAACCCCTCATTATTCTTTTTTTAATACCCTTGTCCTTTTATTACTTCTTTTCTAGTTCATATTCTTGTTTCTGCAATTCCAATGGCAACCTTTTCTAATGCTCAGGAAATTCAAAGGGAAGTAACCTGAAGCCCCGAGGAAATTCTACTTCTTGTAAATCAACGCTGTAAAAAAAGCCAAGAATTTCTCATGTGGGAGGATAATCCTCTGACAGTATCAGGATTTTGTTAACCTTATGATTGTTACTGGTTAGGAAGGGACTAGACAACAATGCTACACAGAAAGAGACAGTTCTGAAGATCTGGAACCACATATGAGGCAGCATGACAGAGCTATACCTGTTATGTGGAGAAAACTTTGGGTGGGAATATAAGCCAGTAGCTCTTCTCCACAGCTCCAGGGTATGAAGGCTGTTCTTTACCATGAGGAGAACCTGAAGGTGTGCATGCCCTGTCATAATGCTCCAGGGCCACCATTCCCAGGTCCAAGAGAACATCACTGTGAAGGCACATCCAGGGACATCTTTTTATCCTATCCAAGGACATCTTTTTAGCCTACAGAAACAGTATTCAAAAATACAGGCTGGATATATGCTCAGCTTTTTATTTGTGTTTTTTAAAATGAGATGGAAGGGCAGTTATGGTGCCTTCTTGAGGAATTCCATCATTTGACTCAAAGTTGTCAAGAAATACTGTATATCACTGGTCTGACTGTGACAGCCACTACACCTCTGAGGGTGCATTTCTTGCTATTACTCTACAGGACAAATCTCCCACGTACCTACATCACCAAATGTGGTATTGTTCCCAGGCCCAAAACCCCAAGCTCCATCTCAATCCTGTTCAAATGATCCGTGCGTATTGGCTAACATGAGAACCCACTGAAACCCTTTCACTCATTGAACAAAAGTTATAGATTCATGATGCAGTAACACCACCACGCATGGATGATATGGTAATGGCAACATGCATGGTGAACCCCACCACTGCCTCACAACCACAATAATGATAAGTGAATGATTCAGGTATTTTCATTTATTAGACTACAAGGGATGACCAGCGGAGGCAGTGGTCGTTGTTCTTCCCTTTCCTATTGGAATGGTAGGAAAAGTATCTCTCCTCAATAAGCCACTGAAGGTGACTGAAGGCTGTCGCTGAGACTTCCTCTGCTCATCTCATTAAATTTTCTGCAGATGTGCTACAGGAAAACCAGTATGAGCATAATATAGTGTCCTTAACACACATACACACACCCCACCCCGCCCCAAAAAAACCAAACCAAACCAACCCCAAACAAACCTGGGAGAACAGAGCTATAGATATGGAGTTTATAACTGTTTCCATCTACCTGCAACTTTTCTTTCCTTGTTGCAAGGTTTTACATCATACATTAGATTAGTATTACCCGATGCAAATAATGTAAAATCAGAGCCAAACAGAGAATATTCAGTCTGATATACACTATCAGTTATGCAAACAAATGCCTGGCTTTTTATTTATGTCAGTTTCAAAACTCCACAATGATCTACCTTATAAAAGTCACCCACACCTTGAAGGATACATAGAATGGGAAAGGGTTTGGACATATATGCTTCAATAATCATTGAATAAGCAATGAATTCTAACTACCCTTTAGCTTCTACAAATGATCCTTTTTATAAGGTGAATCTTTAGAGCAACGCTGCATGACCTTAGGTGTTTTCATGAGTGTCAAGGGAAGGTATGTCTCCACCTCATACCTTTTACACATCTGTTCTCCTAAGTTCAGGTCATATTGGTTTCTACTCAGTCATTGTGAATAGAACAGTGACAGTCAAAGCAAGAGCACAGAACCTTGGCAAAATAATTTTTCAAAAGCAATTACATTTTCCTCACAGACAAACAAGAAAGATATGTGTAGATTTACAAGAACAAAACCAAATATCAGCAATCAAGACACTATTCATATTCTTCCACTTCCCAGGAGAGCCAGCTTCCTTCCAGGGTATCCTCCTGCCTTGTCTTGCATTCTAGCCTTTCCCTCTGGTAAACAAGAGAGCTTCCCTCCTTTTAAATGTGTTCTTGGACATGAAAACCAGTGAGACCTCCTGCACTAGATATTTCCATATATATGCATAACTCTCTGTTTCAGGAGAGTCTCAGGAGAGAGGAAATAAAAGGGAAACAGCTGAAGAGAACAAGGGGGACAATAAGGAACATTTTAAAGTCACCAATTTTAGGATGATAGTCGTCTTTGTCCTCCCAGGGCAAAGTGAGTGCAATTCTTGACAAGTGACTGTTCATTCAAGGACATACAAGCAAGTGTTGTCATCTTTTTGTGTGTGTGCGGGGACTGATTCTAGAATATTGTTAACGGTAACAGTAAGTGTAGGATCCTACAGTCCTTAAAGTTTCACTGACGTACACCTATTTAGAGATAGAATTCTTAACCATCACAAATCAGAAAAACAATTAATAGTAGCTCTGTTGGATTTTAAAAACAAACAAACAAAAGTATTTATTCTATTTCAAATATACTTTAAAAATATTAGCATTTTCAAGTGTATGTGAAAAGTACAAAGGAGTCTATAGATAGCAACCAGCTATTGCAAAAAGGTCTCCAAAAAACAGGAAACACTGAAAAGTTTTTAAAGAGATGATATTCAAAGACATTCAAAGTCAAACCAGCTAAGTATGTGACACTTCCTAGAAAATTCCAGATTTGCTTGCAGATTATATACTGTAAATTTTAAAAGTATACTCTTCTGACTTTTTGATTTTCATGAATTCTGGAAAAAATGAACTTGTTTAAGATTCAGGCTCCAGCACAAAGTAACACAGATGATAGAATTTTAAATTGCAATTTTTGACCAGCATCTTTGGTGCTTATATGTCAAGTAGTACAGACTATGTTACTTACATAACCGAGTTATTGTTAATGGATTAAGGGGGAAACTGAACAGACCTTTAACTTATTATTGACAGGTTATTGTCTTCATGTCAGAATCAGTTTTATTTAAGAAACAGGAGAGAATTTAAATACTTTTAAACTTTAATTTCCGTAATACTGGCATTCTTGATTGTATTTATTTATTGAAGGAGGCCAACCACAGGAGGGAATGGGTGACTCATATTTTACAGAATGGTCATCTAATGTTCTTCAGGCTTTTTTATGCTCCAGAGTAAGCCTGACTCTTGTTTGTATGAAACCTGAAACAATTTTTCATAAGAAAGATGGTAATAAAAATACAGCTAGCACTTAAATGAAAATAATTTTATTTATTTAGAAATTAAGAATTTTAATATTTTCATTGAATAAATTTAATCAGGCACTAACAGCATTTGGGAGCAAAGTCCTGTGTTTGTCTGAAGGCAGATCATGATCATTACACTTATGTGCCAGCTGCATATGTGCCTTTATGTGGTTTGCAGGTGAGAGAACAGATTCATGTGGGGTTTTTTTATAAGATGCATATGAACACCCCAAAAAGGCTTTGATTTCCAAATCAGAATTTTTAGTTTCTGAGATATATATATACAAATTTACTACTTAATATTTAAATCTAGTTACACATAATGTATTTGAAATATTTAAGGCAAATAACTTTTTAGATAAAAAAGATAAAGTTATTTTTCTAACCTTAAAATGCTATGGATATGCAGTAAATTAGAAATCATTGGACAAAAAGCTCCAGTAATGACTCAAAAAACAAAGAACATAATTTTATTCACATGGATTTCTAAATTTCTTGAAAAAAAGCCAAAACAAACCAAAAACATTCCAAAAAGATAAATGAGTACTTTTAATATCTCATGATTTAACAAGAAATTTCAAGACTCCTTGAGTCACTTAAAGTTTATGTCTTCATGCTTTTCTGTTACTGTTTAAACACTTTAAGAATAACAGAACAAAGATGTTAACAGTTAAATTCATCATTCTGTGTTCTTCATTTCCATGGCCTTTGCAGTTGTGTAAGAGTCACTACTACTTAGGAAATGGAAGTCAAGTTTAGCTTGATCATTTTTTCCACCCTCTTTTCTTCTCTTTTTCAGAACCTGATATTTGGCTAGAGTTGCCAGTGATGAATAGCTCTCCCTGACCATAGATGTACTCTATACTTAGTCACACACTACTCATGATATAAAAATAAATAATTTAATGAAAAGATTCCCTCCTTTCCAAAGGAAAATTGGAATAGAATAGGATAAAATTTATGAAATTTGTCTTAATTAAAAAATGAAAAATAGAAAAATGACCACATAATTTACTTAACAGAAGTAGTCATTATGATATCTCCTTTTGGATCTTAATACACAAAATCTTCTGCTGGCTGATGTTCACATACTATACGTATTTTGGGAAAATGACATTAAATTTGTCAACTTTGTCAAGCTTATTTTTATATACTGGATGCATATGTTAAACCAGATAACAGTTTTATTCACATTTAAACAACTAACATTTGAACTTAAATTGTGTTCCAGACAACAGCAGATGTCAAAGAGAGACAGATAATTATTGGATAACAGTGAAATGGATGTTTGCTTGCGTTTTTTTTCTCTTGTCAGAACAACTCTGTCGAGGTTTTAGGTTCTTGAAATGCTTTGACACAATGTTTTTTGATTGATAAACAGTCATGGAAGCTTGTGAAGAAAATTAAAGATGTCTTGTCAAGTTGCTTTTCATCATGGTAATAACTTTTACATTTTTTTACAGTATTTTTCTCTTCTTTTTCTCCCTCCCTCTCTCCTTCATGTCTTTCCATTAATACATGCATGCTTGAAAAGTATATAGAAATTATACATAGTTTAAGAAATGAAAGATGTTGGTGTATATAAGTACCTTAATTTTACCACAACATATTATATTTGTGTTTTTATATTGATTTTTTTCATATTTCTCTCACTATGTATATTGGTATCTTACAATGTATTGGTTCTAATAATAATTCTTTTTCATAAGTCTAACTCATAAATGAAGTACTATATAACCCTGAAGGATTTAGTACCAATTAATTAATTTTACACAGGGGACACTATAAATAGTTGACAATCAAAAAAGGCCCTTTTTAAAAGCATATAAGGTTTTTCTGTGTGTGTTCACCAGTATGTCATGTAATGCAGTCTGCAAATGAATACCAATGAATCACTTCAAAGTTGAATATTTAGCTATTAATTTTCAGCAGTTCAAACAAAAATGAACAAATCCAGCAGTCTGAACTCAATAATGTTGCAAAATGGTTTGAAGCTTTGGATCTTTTCCTTATGTTGGAAATGGAATGTGCCACCACTTATAGTATCCATATTCTAAACAACATATAAGCATAGTAACTAAATAGTTCCTTTTGGCTTTTTTCCTGTGGGCAACATCTATCTCTGAGCAGCATAAGAATTTTACTGAAAATGGTAAAAGTGATTGGAAAAATTGCTGATTAATGGTTCTCTAAATTTTAAGATAAATTACTTGTGTAATCAATATTTTTATCTTAACCACTGTATTTACTAAATTTGAAAAAAAAACCCTAAAAAAATAATAATCCTCATAACAAAACAGAAAAGTTTTAAAAGTCTTTGAGTTATTAGAAGAAGCACCCCAACTGTTTTTTGTTATTGAAGTTCTCTGAGGAGAAGAACCATTTGTAAATGCACAAATAGGCAGAAAGTTCACAAAACACTACTGCATAAAGACGCATTTTCTAAAAATATAAACAGAAAGAATACTTGTGAAAGCACAGACTTTTTTATTATCACATAAGAATGTTGCTCAGTTGCGGGACTAAAACTATACGTTTTCCTTCTGAAGAGTATGCTCCTCTTTCATTATTTAGGTTATAGAAACCTTCAAGAATATATTTTTAAGATATTTATCTAAAACTGCACCATAGTTTTGGGCACATGTTCATTCATTTAAACAAATCTTTACTGAATGTGGCCACTGAAGTTTTGCCTGTATCTTTACAGGCACTACCGTGTAACTTGAGTCAGATTCTCCATTGATTTTCCTCAGTGGCTGGAAGTCAATCTCTGAAAGGAGCAAAATGATTTTCACTTAGTGTACTGATGTAATTTATAGTGCAATCAAAATAAATTGTTAAAACTGGCCAATTTTTTGGCCTCAGATTTGAATGTGCTTTAATCAACTGAGGCATCTGTGTTAAAATACAGTCACTCTCTCTAATCAATGAAGAGAAATATGTTTACTTGGACAGTTCTACTGTTCCTGAGTGAATTGAATCTCCCACTCAAAGTGTCAGTCTGCTGAAAATTATATCATGAACACCAGGGTTGTTTTAGAAAACTAGGTCCCACCAGGGGGAAAAAGAATATAATTTGTTTGTTTTCAAACTGTTTGCATTAAAATGTTGGTTTGGCTATTCTGAATAATGCAAATTTATTTCACATTAAAAGTCCAATAACAAGATATTTCAAAAAGCAGCCACGACTGACAGGCTTTAATAATTACTATGACTCTTTGTTTTATGCAGGGCATCAAATTTAACAAAGATGTGCCTTGCAAATTCAAA
>WAAD01011194.1:0-16364 GCA_013389945.1 Fregata magnificens | reverse complement strand
GGTATGGGCATAGGTATGACAGTACCCTCTTGCTAAAGCCATAGAATTATTAAGATGATAATAAGGCTGACAGCTCTGTCCTGTGCAAATAACAATTTTTTTTACTTTTGTTGTTAAAACATACACAGAGAGAGAACTCTTTGAGTGCACACATGTACTATTTTAGTTCATATCAAGAGTGTGCTTTTAAACAGAAACTCTTAGTTGTCCCTATTTGCTATATTTTACTCATATTGTGGAATGATGACTGAACGCACAATGGTTTTGTTTTGTTTTGGGTTGGGTTTTTTTTTTTTTTTCCCAGGTGAAAATAAATTGAAAGATATACTCCTGGAGCACATTTAACATTCTCCAGCCACAAATTTATGTTCAGTTCACAGTACCAAACCAGAGGTTATAGGAAGAAACCCCCTCAAACATTGTATGGATGTTGGGTCTTCTGCATAACCTGTCTTGTTCTACAGGTTTGCTATTATTTCTCTTTATTATTTGCTAGTGTGGATAAAATCATTTTCCTTCCTTCTCCATATTATTATTTTCTAAATTACCTTGCTAATATTGTTATCCCTCTTCTTTTGCTGTGGGATATGTTCGCTCAAACATTTATGAAGATGGAGAAAACAGGACAAGGCAGAAAGCTGAAACAAAATTAAAACAAAAGAAAACAAAACAAACATTGACAGATATTTAGGAGTTACTGGTTAGTTCCCATTTTCTCTAATCTAGAATTCAACCTTTTTTTTTTTTTTTGGCTTCTTCCTCCCTTCCACCCCCCAGCCTATCTTCCTCTAATAATGGCTGCATTGAAGAATACTCTGCTAGGGGAAGAATCACAAAATCATAGGATGGTTTGGGTTGGAAGGGACCTTTAAAGGTCATCTAGTCCAACCCCACCTGCAATGANAGCCTTCTCTTCTCCAGGCTGAACAACTCCAACTCTCTCAGCCTTCCTCACAGGAGAGGTGTTCCAGGCCTCTGATCAGGCTCCAACATGTCCACTTCTTTCTTGTACCGAGAATTCCAAGCATTTACATTACTTTATAAGTTTATATAGTCTTAGGGCTAAAACTCCAACAAAACCACTGGGAATTATGATCTTTTTTCAGAGTGAAAAGGATATGTCTAGCATAATTCTTAGACAGATAAAATTTAGCGTTGAGTGGAGTAAAATTCTAACCAATGTCTTCTGTACAGTGAGACTGAACTAAAGCAAAGAGTGAAATGCGTCTGAAGATGAGTGGTAGATTTTCTTACAGCAGAGTGTTAGATTACAGCAAGGTAAAAGAGTGTCTATCCAAAGGTGGTCTGTCTATTTCTTAAAGTAAAATACTGTCCTAGTCAAGGGAGAGAGAATCGAATATGCAGCATCCTGGCCATTGTTCTTTGAATGTCAGGTAGCCTTTTTATCTTAACCTTTAGAAAATAGAATTTAATCTCATTTTACAAAGAACAACCTCTTACTGTCTAATCATCCCCCAGTTCTTCAGTTTGGTTCTATCCCTTAAAGGGGACTCTCAGTGTTCTATAATCTTAAATGAACCTTTATTGTTGCAACTTGGTTTTTCTCTCCCACATTTCAAGACAGCCATTGTGTAATCAATTGCTACAGATTACACCAATCTCCCATCTAGCTGTTAAAGACCAGAATCTCTACAATAAGAGAAGAACATATCCCCTTGAACTCCATAAAATTATAGTGATCTACACCAGCTAAGGAACTGATCTGTCTCCTCCATTTATTTAATGTTTTTCTCACTGCACTGGGAAGGGCAGTAGCACATTCTTTCAGCATTCTCTGACTTTGAATAATATTTAGAACTCAGCAACATAAAAAAACATAGATGGCAATGTTCTTTTTTAATGGACTTCAAGATGCAGAAGCAAAAAGAACAATTTCAACCAAAACTATTAATTGAATTTGATCAAGCACCAAACTACATGATGTAGTAGTATATGAACTGGAAACACAACACAATGGAGAATGCATATCCATTCATTGACAGAAGGTTTTTTTTTTCCAGTTTTGCAAATAGTTAGGTCTAGACTAGCAATTTTTTTCTTAATTCTGTCTGGTGTTACAATGCAATTAGACTTTGACTAGGTGTTTCTTTCAAAAGCACTCAGAATGACAACTAGACAACCTGAAATGCAAAGTTGTTTTTAGACTACAAATATTTCATATACTGTTTAGGTCTTTGTCTTGTTTTTTTCTTTTCTTTTCTTTCATATGGGTCGGAGAGAAACAGATGCATTTTGGAAGCTGTGAGTATGTAAGTCATAAAATCTCACTGTCATAATTTTTTGGAAGAAAATATTAAAGTTAGATAGAGTTACACACCAGAAAGATTTGAAATTGGTTAAGTTAGAGAGAGTATAGATTTTGAATATGCCCAGGCTGAGGTTATTCTATGTGAGAAAAAACATAAAATATAAATGTAGAGAAATCCTAGCAGTGTGTAATCTCTGACCAAGAGATGAATGAACTACAAAACTGAACAAGCTTATTGAGGCATCTTTGAGAAAAAGCTGTTTGAAAGCAATCTTGTCTGTCCCAGGTTTCTGACAAAGTAAAAATTGCACATTCACATAAAAGTGAAGGATCTGTTCTGGAACAATAGTCTTCAATGTTCAGTCTTTTTACATCCATTGTAGTAAAGTGCTTAGTAAAAGAAGAATGATTAGGGAGGAAGAGAGGGAAGCATAAGTACATAAACGGTTGCCACAAGGAGAGCAGCCTGGTAAATTAGGAGGGAATAGAATAGAATAGAATAGAATAGAATAGAATAGAATAGAATAGAATAGAACTATTTCAGTTGGAAGGGACCTACAGAGATCATCTAGTCCAACTGCCTGACCAAGTCAGGGCTGACCAAGTTAAAGCACGTTATTAAGGGCATTGTCCAAATGCCTCTTAGAGGAGGAACACAGGTTAAAAGCCATAAAAGTTGGCAGAAATATAAAAGAATGAGAAAGACAGAGGAGGAAGCATGGAACAGGGAAAAACAAGAGCAGTTACTAATGTATCATAGAATGATAGAATCATAGAATGGTTTGGGTTGGAAGGAACCTCTAAAGATCATCTAGTCCAACCCACCTGCCATGGGCAGGAACGTCTTTCACTAGATCAGGTTGCTCAAAGCCCCATCCTACCTGACCTTGAACACTTCCAGTGATGGGGCATCCACAACTTCTCTGGGCAACATGTTCCAGTGTCTCACCACCCTTATAAAAACCTTCTTCCTTATGTTCAATCTAAATCTACCCTCTTTCAGTTTAAAACTCTTGTGTGAGAGACTGGAATAACAGCTAATTGTCTCAAAGGTAGCTTGTATATATTTATGTGACAAAGTGCAGCTGGAGTGCAATGCCTGGCAGTGCTGCGGCTCGCAGGGAGGTTTGCGAAGCCCTGGTGGAGCGGTGGGTCGTTCTCGTGCTTGTCAGGCGTCACTGGAGCAGAGCGCCGGCCGTTGTCTGGGCGGAGCCAGCTGCCCGCCAAAATGTGTGCTAATGTATACTTTTTCCCGCTGCTGATCACGCGAGACAAGCGAGACCTAAGGTGTGTGGACAGTGCATGGGATGTTGTGTGCATGCGCCAGCCTGCATAAAAAAGACCATGAAAACAAGCCGCAGTGTGCACCCACCACCGAAGATCTGAAGACCTCAATCTGAGGACCAACAGGCCGCTGCTGGATCCTTGGTGGTGACTATCTTTTGTTTATCTTTCTAACTGCCTGCTTAATTTTCCCCCCTAAATCTTTCCTGCCTCTCCTATCACTTTATTCCCTTGTTGTTCTACTCAATCAAAAAAAAGAGCCTGAGTGGTGGCATTTGACCTCGTTTGTGTCTTAATCTCACTTCTGGGATTGTTAGGAACCTCTCCCAAGCCCAAAATTGGACTGGGGCTTTACACTCTTGTCCTGTCACTACAAGCCCTATTAAAAAGTCTCCCTCTGTCTTTCTTACAAGCCCCTTTTATACACTGAAAGGTGGCAATCAGGTGTCCCTGTATCTTTCTCTTCTCCAGGTTAGACAACCCCAACTCTCTCAGCCTTTCTTCAGAGGAAAGGTGTTCTATCCCTCTGACCATTTTTGTGGCCCTCCTCTGGATCCATTCTAACAGGTCCATGTCTTTCTTGTACTGGGGACCCCAGAGCTGGATGCAGTACTCCAGGTTAGGTCTCACCAGAGCAGAGTAGAAGGGCAGAATCACCTCTCTTGACCTGCTGCCTACGCTTCTTTTGATGCAGCCCAGGATACAATTGATTTCTTGGGCTGCAAGCGCACATTGCTGGCTCATGTCCAATTTTTCATCCACCAGTATACCCAAGTCCTTCTCTGCAGGGCTGCTCTCAATCTGTTCATCCCCCCAGTCTGTATTGATACTAAGGATTGTCACAACCCAGGTGCAGGACCTTGCACTTGGCCTTGTGGAACTTCATGAAGTTCACACGGACCCACTCCTCAAGGCTGTTAAGGTCCCTCTGGATGACATCCTTCCCTCTAGCATCTTAACTGCTCCACTCAGCTTGGTGTCATCTGCAAACTTGCTGAGAGTTCACTTAATACTTCTGTCTATGTCATTACAAAGGTATTGAACAATACAGGGCCCAATATGGACCCCTGAATGATACTACTTGCTATTAGTCTCCATGCGGACATTGAGACATTGACTATAACTCTTCAAATGTAACCATCCAGCCAGTTCCTTATCCATCTAACATACCATCCATCAAATCCATATCTCTACAATTTAGATACAAGGTTGTTGTGGGGGACCATGTCAAAGGTCTTACAGAAGTCCAGATAGGTGGCATTCATAGCTGTTCCCATGTTCCCTGATGAAGTGTTACTCCATCGTAGAAGGCCACCAGATTAGTCGGGCACGATTTGCCCTTGGTGAAGCCATGTTGGCTGCCTCTAATCACCTCCTTGTCTTTCATATGTTTCTATGTGTCTTCCAGGAGGATCTGCTTCATAATCTTACTGGGCACAGAGGTGAGGCTGACAGGTTGGTTGCTCCCAGGCTCCTCCTTTTTACCCTTCTTAAAAATGGGTGCAGTGTTTCCCTTTTTCCAGTCCCTGAGGACTTTGCCTGACTGCCATGACTTTTCAAAAATGGTGGAGAGTGGCTTAGCAACTACATCTGCCAGTTCCCTCAAGACCCTGGGTTGCATCTCATCCAGTCCCATGGACTTAGGCATGTTCAGGTTCCTCAAATGGTTTCAAACTTGATCCTGTCTTACAGTGGGTGGGACTTCATTCCACTAGTCCCTGCCTTGAAATTCAGGGAGTGGAGAGATGGAGGAAGAGCAATTGTCAGTGAAAACTGAGGTAAAAAAGTTGTTAAGGACTTCAGCTTTCTCCATGTTGGTTGTCACCAGACCCCATGTCTCATTTATTAGGGGGGCACCATTTCTTTTGTCTTCCTTTTCTGACTAACAAACATACCTGTAGAAGCCCTTTTTATTTTTCTTCATGCTCTCCAAGAGTCTCTTGGACTGCCTACATCTTGCATTTAGATCTTTTTTCTTTTACAGTTCTAAAGAGTCAAGTATTTTCTGTAATATAAATGTTTTAAACTATACAATTAATTTATATACTTCATTTTATCACTATTTTTAGTGTATTCTTTGTTACTCTAAATGGAATAACACTGTGAATACTGAAAGCACTATACAGTTAAAATTAACTGGTATGCTGTATAAAAAGCACAGATTATTGTTGCTGTAACAATTGATAATGACATCTAATGTTTATAATTACAGAGGCTAATGCTAGGCTTCCAACAATAAAAAGAAAACCACTGCTATACCAGACAACTCATGAAACTCATAATTCCTTTACAGTTTACCTGCAAGCAACAGTTTTCTTTATTATAATGGTTAAGATATAAGAGAGATTAGATAAAGGTCAAAAGCACTCAGAATTTAATTATCTGGCTCAAGTGTCACTGGTTTTAAAAGGATCAATGACCTTATTCCATGTTGGATGTTATATATCATGCCACTTGGATAATCCTATCTAATTTTATGCACTCAGTTTAGGTGTATGAGACAGGATACAAGGAGCACTATATGCTTCTTTTGTTGAAGGAGGTTTCTTGAGAGGATTAGTCAGCCCCCTTAAAATCTGATTTTTTTCTCTGATGGTATCTGTCCACTCACTATAAAGGGCTGCAGATGCTACCCCAGCATAAAGTGGAAGAGAGAGCAGTGAGGTCATTAGATTTTATCTATATCAGATGGCACAGGATGACAAAACACACAAGCCAGTGTCCACAAACAGAAGGAAAAGTGAGGACAAACCCATCTTAGTGAATTCTCTGCCTGGAGATAGCCATGGACAAACTGGTTCCTAATTTAAGAAAGTCACTGAGGTGCAAAAATTAGCTGAGATGAAGTCAGGTCCAGGATTTTAAAAGCACTCTTCAATCTGACCTGGGTTCACAAGCATTAAAGTGCTTTAGCAATAAACACAGTTCTACAGTACACAAGGAGAATTAGAATTGTTCAAGAAAAATAAAATATCCTTATAATTTTTATTTTATTTTTTACAACCATGAGAGCTGTTATATGCTCAGTCTTAATTTCAATACAATAAATTTTTATACTTGGATTATATATAAATATGTACCAATACATGCAAAATTTTTAATTTATTTTTCCCGCTATATTACAATTTTTTCAGCTTCTGAAGAAATACTGCAGCAGGCACTGACTTTCAGTGAGGTAAATTAAGATAAATAGAATTGTTATATAAATCTGGATGACTTAAAGGCTGTATAAGAGAAACCTGTTGTAAAAATAGGTACAGTAAAGTCTAAGTGGTATTAGAAAAGTTTCAGTTACTGTATGAAGAGATGGATGAATAATGCACAACTATGTAAGTGAAAGTCACAGGACTACCTGTGACACACAAGAAAATATATCTATGAGAGAGGCATGTGAAGTCATGAGAAAACCTGCAGGTTTTTAGGCTACATGACTGAAGGCTAATCACACTAAACACAAAGATCTGTGAAAATCTGAGAAATGATTCTGGGTGGAGGAACCCCAGCAAAGTCTTCAGGGGAAACAGAGCACCCTGACTTGGCTGGCCCTAGAACTATCCATGCTCGCAATTTATGAATTTCTTAAAGTGCAAAAATTCAGTAAGATTAATTCAGATCCGGGATTTTTAAAACAATCTGTCCTGGGTTCACAAGCATTGAAATGGCTTAACAATAACTGCACTCCTACAGTCCTCCACAGGAGGATGGTCAGGCCCTGGCCTCCCCCTGAGATGAGTTAACAGGAGAGGCTCTGTCCCCACATCACCTTGCAGGCTGAAGGGGTTAGTGCCTAAAGGGGTATGTGGCAGCCCACTTCTTTGGGGTGCCAGCGAAAAGCACTCAGACACTATGTAAATCTTCTTATGGGATGTTTTAAGGGGATTATTGAAATGTGGGAATATGCAAGGCTTATTCTGGAGTATTTAGGGAAAACCAAAGACAGGGAAAGGGAAGGGTTGAGGTGGTCAGTGAGGAATGAGTGTGGGAAAATAAAGGGAGAAGGGTATAAAAGTGGCCAGCTAGGTATAAATGGATTGCTGGTCTGTAAGCTTGTCTCAGTGAGCCCTGTGCTTGACCACCACAGCCTGTGCTACATTCTCATTAAATCCTGTTTCTAACTATCTTCTCTGTGGGCGCACTCTCTGTTCTGAACAGTGAATGTGAGTAAATTTCAAGACAGACTAGCCAGCAAACAGGATTAGAGGTCTGAGTACCAGCAACTGGAGTGGGACATTGAACCTGAGAGGCTTGTAGGTCCAGAAGCCAACAACTCATCTTGAGTACTGTGTGCAGGTTTGGGCGCCACAGTATAAAAAGGATATGAAGCTACTAGAGAGTGTCCAGAGGAGAGCCACGAAGATGGTGAAGGGTTTAGAGGGGAAGCCATATGAGGAGCGGCTGAAGTCACTTGGTCTGTTCAGCCTGGAGAAGAGGAGACAGAGGGGAGACCTCATCGTGGTCTACAGCTTCCTCACAAGGCGAAGAGGAGGGGCAGGTGCCGATCTCTTCTCCCTGGCGACCAGTGACAGGACCCAAGGGAATGGCAGGAAGATATGCCAGGGGAGGTTTAGGTTGGATATTAGGACCAGGTTCTTCCCCCAGAGGGTGGTGGAGCACTGGAACAGGCTCCCCAGGGAGGCAGTCATGGCGCTGAGCCTGACAATATTCAAGAAGCGTTTGGACAACGCTTTCAAACACATAGTGTGAATTTTGAGGTTGTCATATACAGGGTCAGGAGTTGGACTCGATGATCCTTGTGGGTCCCTTCCAACTCAGGAGATTCTATGATTCTATGATTCTAACTGGAGGGGGACAAGGCCTGGGGCCAACACCTGGGCAGCCTGAATGTTTAAGATGAGCTACTTCTGTGAAGACTAACCACCTTCAGTGCTCATCAGCTGGAGGGGAGGAAGACGGTCAGGTTGAAAGGGCTGCTGACTTCATGTGAGCTTTGTGCATTTACGTGGGTGCTGGTAAAGGCAATATTTCCTGTCTGTGTGGCTGGTCATTCGTGCATTGTGTGTGTGTGTGTGTGCGTATGTGTGTGCATCTGTTAGGAATACTTGGTCGGTCTCTGGCTGGCTCACTGGCTGGAGCTGGGAACAGGGAATGATAGCAGCCTCACATCTACCGGGCTGGGAAAGGCCCACCAAATTCGGCAGCCTCTAATGCATTTCTGGTGGATATCTGTGAGTTATATCTAGTCTTTTTTCTTAAAGATAAACACGTTGCTTTGAAAACAGAAAATGTTTCCTCTTGGCACAAGCATACATTGGCTAATGCTTGCCATATAGAAGCATACTTTCCCTGTACACAGAAACATTGCCATTAGAAAAAGAGACTGCTAGAGTAATGGAGTGCAACTGCTCTGTAAGTCCACTGCAAAAAATGTTTATTGACCAAACATGAATCTTTCTATGTCTGATTATTCTCACCTACTTACAGACTGAAATGCATCTTGTGTTTCTATAATATTCTACCAGACTACCTATGATAGAGTTGTTTTCAGAGATACATGCCATTTATTTTTTTTACTCAACATTCGATTTGTATTGTTACCGTGATAAGAACAGGGAAAAGAACCAGAAATGCGTTTCTTCTCAGTGTATCAGAGACAACAAAACAAACTCCAAAATTTAAAGGCTACAGGATGAAAATCCCACATCCAGCAACTTCTGCTTCAGAGACTTTAGTGAATTATAAAATAATACATAAATAAGAATATAACTGATTCTGAAAGCTGTTTTCCTGTTCCATTTGAAATCCCCATTGAAACCCCTAAGAATTGGCATGTCCTACTTAGATTCACTATTGTAGTGACAGCCTTTATTCATTTAAATTAATTTAACCTGGCTATATGATGAACACCAACAGTTAATGTACATAGAAAACATTTGTACTGTTTTATTGTTAACATGGTTCCTAACATCATTTTGCCCTGAACAAAATGGTGTTCTTTCAAACAATTCCCAGGTATGGCTCAAGAGGTATCATGAGCCAAAGACCATTCCAGTAGGTAATTTACACTGGTCACGCTGTTTCACATGGGTGCAATCCCATGCCAATTGGTGTCAGTGCCAGAGAACAGTCCCAAGCATGTTAATTTGACTAGTATAAATTTAGCTTTTAGTGTTATCACATTCTTCCACGCTGTCTCCTTCAGGTCAGTGCAGCACACCAGTCTGTTTCCAAACACACAGGCTGCGGCATTCTCAGACGGTTTTCTGCTGGAGGTGCACATAGTGGGAAAGAGACAGTGCTGTATCCACATCCTGAATCTTATCAGCAGCTGGGACAGTTGCCCTGAGACTCGACTGTGTATGACAGGGTGATTTGTATGGAGAGGAGGATGTCGTAACAGGCAAAAGAGTACAACACTGGAGTACAAGCTTTTACTCTTCTTGATGTCCCTGCTGATGTCTTAATAAATGATTGGACATATTATTACTAGATTTCAAGCTACCCTTAATAACCATATTTCAGTGGCTAGATTCATGTAAAAATGATTATCAGGAAGCAAAAAGGAAGAAGGGAAAAGTAACTAAAGTAGGATAAAATAGGTGAGGACAAAATTAAATCTAGAAATTTTATGGACATTTACATCAAGGTGAATAGTAAAATAAAGAATATATACAGTGGAATGAAATTTTTGCCACAATGAAATGAAAAGAGATTTTACAATACACTTCAGTAATTGCATGCTTCTACTTGGACCATGTTATTCCAGGATATAGGAAAGGGAACTTTGCTGTGTGTTATTATTCTAATATGAGGAATGGGTTGCCATTCTTGCATGTATGTTAATCCGTACATATGTGTGTGTGTGTCACACAAACACATTCACTTTTAAAAAGAATATTTCATACAAAAATAACAGTATGAAGACCACAATAAGCTATTCAGATATATAAGCTCGTTCTTCTAATGTTGTAAAGCAGAATAAATGGTTTGCAAATCTTGCAACATATAATTTCAAGAGGATGATCCTCTGTTATTCTTCTATTAATACGTTTCATTGCTTTAATCAAGGAACATTAACCTACCGCAACCTCTAACATCAAACTACCTTATATGGCATATTTTTCTCCCACTCTGCAATTATAATGGGGTTATAAAATTATGGCAGAACAGCTTGTGGCTTAGATGTGCAGGAAGAGGTACCAGCACAGAAACAAACAACTTCCAGTGTATTAAAGCAATTAATCATAATTCACTGTACTTTTTTATGCATAATTTCAGACTGCCAAATTCAATTTAATACCATGGCCACCCACCCCAGGATATATTGACAATTCAGGAAATAGCAATAAGAATACCAAGAGTGATTTAGTGAAATAAATAAAAAGGATAGGATAGGATAGGATAAGATAGGATAGGATAGGATAGGATAGGATAGGATAGGATAGAATATTTCAGTTGGAAGGCACCTACAATGATCAGCTAGCCCAACCGCCTGACCACTTCAGAGTTGACCAAAAGTTAAAGCATGTTATTAAGGGCATTGTCCAAATGCCTCTAAAACACTGAGAGGCATCGGGCATCAACCACCCCTCTAGGATGCCTGTTCTACTGTTTGACTACCCTCTCAGTAAAGAAATGTTTCCTAATGTTCAATCTAAACCTTGCCTGACGCAGCTTTGAACCATTCCCACATGTCTTATCACTGGATAGCAGGTAATATCCTAAATAAATAAATAAATAAATAAATATTTTCTTCTCTTACAGCAATTATACTTGAATTCTAAGTATGAGAGATGAAGAAACTCTTCCAAGAGATGGAATGGAAAAATAATGCACTTCAGCAAAGCAAAAAAAGTATCTAGAGACATCTTTTCTAACTTCCACATTGTGTTACTTTCTTGGCAGTAAGCTTTCAGAACAATTTACCTTAGAGGCATTCGACTTCTTTTTATATTTATGTATTTATCTTTCTACCATGTCACAAAGAGAGGAAAAATTCTGAAAAGGAAATAAACACTACAGTGGAACATTACTTAAGTCTCTCTAGGGGATTAAGAATGAAGTTACCATATACCTACAGAACTTGTTATTTTAAGATTTCATGCATTTCATTTGCCTCACTTCTACATTTTCAACACATAGCCCTGCTACAAAGTAGTTTTCTAAATATGACCTCCCTATCTTCTTGTGTGAGATGTGCAAATTTTAAACTGTTTCAAAGACTCCTTTTATATTAAGCTCACTAGCTATGGGGAAGCTTGGAAAGATATTAGATGTTAATGGCAATAAAGTAGTGAAGCAGAAAGTGACTGTCACTCTGACAAAAGCAACACATGAAACTTGGTATCCTACAATATCCTAATTATTATTTATGCAACCCCCATAGGTGTATGCAACATGTCATAGGCAAATAGAAATGACAGGAGCATTAGCAACACACAAAGTAGGTAACTAGGCAGCAGAAGGCTATCATCTGTTTCTCCAGGCACTGACAAAGGCCCCTAATGACCCAATTCTACATCTCCATGCCTTGCTATTGCTTGAAAACAATGACAGCTTGGTAGACAAAACCGCTAAAAAGCAATCCGGATAATACTAGGATTGGGTTTTAGCTTTTTGTTTGGTTTTTTGTTTGTTTCTTTAAATCTTTTCTTAAATACTCTTGAGACTGTTTTGAATAGTCATGCTCCTCTTTACAGCAGTGCTCTTTATCTCCCTCACTGTCTGGAGATGATGACTTCGGTCCTCCAGAATAAGGAAGGCCCTATTTGGAATAAAAATTCCAATCGCTGAACTAGGGACTGAATTAGTTATAAAATGTGGACATAAGCATGTGGTAAATTCTGAAAAGAAAACAATTCTGATGACATTTAGTGATCCTCTTAGTACACTGGACTGGTTCTTCTTTCTGCCTTTCTTGCTGGAGACTTTAAAGAAGGAAGCTGAGAAAAGCCCTCATTAGACTTTGAAAATATCTCCACTTGGTTCTTTGATCTTGGCTTAAACACAAGTTATATCTCACTTAAGCTGAAATTTACCTTCATTAGAAAACAGGTAACCCAAAGTTACCTGTGTCTAGTCACACAAGAGAGAGTCAAAAGCACTGCTATGAGCACCTTCAGATTCTTCTTTCTATTTTGGAACTAAAAACTAACAACTTATTAAATTTCTTAATTGGAACTGGCTCTAGTTAAAACAAATTGCAATAGTGTGAAAAAAAAAATTGTGGATACTTCTCTTTAAGGTCCAAATCTCCCCATAGGGGAAACAGAGTATTCAGAGAGTTCCCAAAATAAAACTCAATAGCAATGAAGTTACTATTAAGCAGGCATCCTTTATTGCAGCACGGGGCAGTACTGGGGATCTTGCACCATGAGTGCTCCTCTGATTAATAAGGCACATCAATTCATATACAATAAATTCATTGATATTCATCAGATTTCCTGGAAAAGGCAGACTTATGGTGATGAGTTCCTGGAATTCATTTACATATTCCAGGCATGCGCAGTGAAATTAAGGTTGGGGTCATTTCACCCTCCGGTGGTTGTCCATAGTCTTCCTCAAACTGTCCGCTAGTTGAACCTTGGGCTTTCTTTGTCCATATATGGCCGTCAAATTAGCTCATCAGTCTTTCGGCCTTGAGGTGTTGCAAGGGGTCAGTTTTAAACCCATTCCTAGGTGTTTATCTAGACACCAATGTCTTGAGTTCCTGTTCAGTGATTTACATAGACGGCCTAATGAGCTTAGTCAAGGTCTGTTAATCAGGCAAGATGTTTCATGTTTCTAAAGAAGACTCAGGGAAACAATGGTACAATTAAGGCTAAAAGATGCAAGTAAAATTGTAGTCAGGGATTGTCGGTGATTTAACTCTTTCAAGTGGGGAGACATATATCTGTATTTATGTTTATGATTGTATTTCTGTGTATGCATGTGGGTGTGTGTATGTGTGTACGTATATAATGCAACTAATTTCTGATTTAACTCTGCTTATGTTGAGATGCATCAGTTGTGGCTTCTTTTATTCATTAAAAAAAAAAAGCCAAAGATTAAGTTTAAATTTTTAAAAGCTTGAGATAGTTTCTGTTCATGCAGGATGTAGAACTAACACCTGCAAGGTTTGGACTTGTAGCCTGCAAAGCGGAAAAACTTGCACAATAATTGTCTTGGTAGTTCCAAGCATGAGCACTGGCATGTGAAGTCTGTTCTTTCAGAAAGGATGTTGCCTTTCTTAAATGTATGCTGATTTACAAGACTATAGAAAGCCTTTTTTCTTACTTGAATTAGTGCAAAAAGTCACATTTGTACAACACTTACGGAACAGATGAGCAATATCTATTGGTCTTGCTAGTGGATGTACAACTTTTGCGGAAGTTGTATGAGTGAACGGAAAGAATAGTTTTCCTCTGCCATATTACAAAAATATTTTGTATTTTTCTCATAACAGAAGCTGCTGTTCTATACAGTTACAAGCATGAGTATGAAAAAAAAAGATAAACTGATAGTCCTTAAGAAGGACAAAACTGTATTGGTGAATAATTCATAAACATTTTCTGAAATGAAGTACTAGCATTTGCTATTTTGCTTAGACAATGATTAATTTGAGCTTGTCTGAGTATGGGATTTGTCCTGAATTTTTTGTAAAATGCTGACAGTATAAGACTATCAGAAACATTTGATCAGATATGGAGCTCAGAAAAAGCTTAGTTTTGCTTTTAAAATGCTCAGCTTGCCCTAGTTTCAGTCTGCTTTTTTTGTTTTCTATTTGTTTGTCTGCATTTTTTTACCTAAAATTCTATTGATCAACTTTTTACCAAAGAGTAATCTATTCTCACTCAAGTAATTAATGGGACAAAGAATAATTGGAAGTCCGTGTTGGCTAGTTCTTGTCTTTCTCATTAACCTTGAAGAAAGGGTTTTCAGCGGTCATTTTCTTTCTAAGCAAGGACTTATAAAATAATGTTCTTTAATTGGGCTTCTTAAAGAAAACTGTTTCTTTTGAATAAATAATTTAATGTTTCAGTTCTCTTTATACTTCTAGGTTTACTAGATCACAGTATCTTTCAGGTTTTGCTTATTTATAGACTAACAAACATACCCTCCACTCTTAAACAAAAGTTGTGAAGGTTTTTGATACCTAAATGCAGTTAGTAACTGTAGAAAATACTTCTGTGAGTAGTGAAATGACAGAAATATAACAACACAGAATCCCCATGACAAACAGCTTTTATCAAATCAATCACTAGCTCCAACTCAGTACTGAGGAATGGGTAACTTTCCTGAAAACACACATTCCCATATATATATTTACATATTTATTTATGCTTTTGATAATGATCACTAGATATCAGTGGGAAGTAAATCACTGTCAGATGTAGGAAAACCTAAATCAAGTCACAATCAAACCTTATTTTTGAGAAAAAGAAAATCAAAGACAAATTGCACAAAGTATACATTTCTTTGGCAATGACATCTACTTAAAAAAGAGTATTGAATATAACTTCAAAACCCCCTTTTCTTTAAGGGTTGACCACACAGTATAAATACTAGAAATATTATGGTACCAAATAAAGGATATAAATGCCAAAGGAAACCTTCTTTCCTTTCCTTTCCTTTCCTTTCCTTTCCTTTCCTTTCCTTTCCTTCTTGCCTCGCCTCGCCTCACCTCGCCTTTCTTTCGCTCACCTTGCCTCACCTTGCCTTGCCTCGCCTTGCCTCGCCTTGCCTTTCTTGCCTCACCTGGCCTCTCCATCCCAAGATCACTGACATTTGCCATCAGAAGTCAATAAAGACTGTCAATCAACTTTTCCCTGGAGAGAAGGACACCATAGTGTTGCAAGTGAAATTTTATGGGTTTGGAGTAGAATGGGCATTATGGCTCTCTTTCCCTGCAAAAAGGTTGTCCATGACTTAATTGACTACATGTAAAAGAAGCAACAAGTAAGAGAACGAAGGATTAGTCATACTAATTACACTTACTCCAATCTGTTAAAAATGGAATTAAATCCTTTTGCGAGGAACATCAATCAGTATTTTGGGTTACTGTAGAGAGATAAAGTATCCTCATACCTTGCCTGTAGATCTGGAGAGTAAAATTACTTTTTCTAGTGTCACTTAATAATAAATTTCTACATTTTTAAGTATGTGAAGGGAATTAAACTTTTAGAAACTTGATACTGGTTATTGTTTATTAACCAGTTAGACATAATAAGCCATCTGACTTTGTCTACACCACTAAATAATAGAGGGACAGATTCTTAGGCCAGGTGGCTTACATCGATAATGTAGAGGGCTAGTTTCCCCTGGCACAAACTAGCTGTCCACATTACATGGTTCTTGGGCTTGTTTCTCATCTGGTGGGTGAATCAAGGCTTAATTAACATTTTTTATGTGAATGTTTATTTCACAAACAGATTTTTTCCTAAATTAAAAGTATCTGAAATAATATGAGGTCTTTGTGACAGCTTTCAGAGTAGTGTTCTTCTCTGTGAAATGGAGGGCATGTGTCATATGTTTTGAAGCATAGTATGAGTCTGTGTGAGGATGCTGCTATTTCAAAGTACAATGATAAAATGCAAAATAACTGGGCTGGCAGAGAAAGGAAAGTCTGGTGCTTGTGTATACAGCTTTTTGGGAGCAATCCTTTAAGTGAACTATTCCTAGAACCGTGCCACATCATTATATTAGACAAAACCAGTTGGTGTCACTCAAAAGACATTTGAGGAACAATGGAGAGAAGTTTCGGACAAATCTTAGGGTGAGATTCAGTTTAGGTGCATACCTGCCTAAATGTGTAAGCCAGCATTAAAGGTAATTAATAACAGATCATAGAATCATAGAATCATTAAGGCTGGAA
>WAAD01011193.1:0-12287 GCA_013389945.1 Fregata magnificens | reverse complement strand
CTCCACACTCTCCAGGAACCTCCTAGACTGCTTCCTCTCTGCCGTGTTGTATTTCCAGCAGACGTCCGGCAGGTTGAAGTCCCCCACAAGAACAAGGGCCAGCGACTGTGAGACTTTTGCCAGCCGCTTGTAGAACGTTTCATCTGCCTCTTCGTCCTGGTTGGGTGGTCTATAACAGACTCCCAGCACGATATCCTCCTCCTTGGCCTTCCCCCTCATCCTTACCCTCAAGCACTCCACTTTGTCATCACAACTATTGAGCTCTGTACAGTCAAAACACTCCCTAACATACAGGGCCACCCCACCGCCTCTCCTTCCTTGCCTATCCCTTCTGAAGAGCTTGTAGCCCTCCGTTGCAGCACTCCAGTCGTGGGAGTCGTCCCACCATGTTTCCATGATGGCGACTAAGTCGTAGCTATCCTGCCGCACCATGGCTTCCAGCTCCTCCTGTTTGTTGCCCATGCTGCTTATTTGTGATGACTGAGGGCAAAATCCACACAGAGACTTACAGCTAAATACATTAAGGGTTTTAGGCAGCAGAAATGTGACTTGGATGTATTTGTCTGTATTAGCAAATAATTCAGCACAATAGGAGCAGACCAGTAGATCAAAGCAGCTGGTGCTGAGGTCCTTATATGTAGAGGTATGTAATCAATGTGTTTTACCATGGAGTAGATTCAGTTTGGTGTATTGGACCAAATGTTATTACCCTGCCTGTAGTCTGAGGCCGTTCAAAGGACTAATTAGTTCAGATCCTTTTGTCCCCACTGCAGGTTATAGTACATTTGGTACAGACTGTAAGCAGAGCTTCCAATTTACTTTGCTTCCAGAGAAATCTAATCCAGGCACACCAAGACTGCTTCGCAAACCAAACCAATGTATGGTAGTCAGGATTCACTGCAAACCCACACTACTTCTCCCAGTCATATGGCAGTGCAGTCTCCTGGCTCTGAACAGCAAACTTCACCACCACCTTGCCCTGGAGGTGCCCACTCCTAACTCAGTTTTAAGTCTTAAAATTTTTATTTGTGTATGTCCGCAGAAGAACCTTCAGTCTTCTGAAGACTGAACAAGTTCAAGGACTGTGTAAACCTTTCATCGTGCTGCACAGGGACTAAGTACTGCAACCAGGTGCCCATTCCTTGGGCAGCTCTGTTAGGCACTATGTTGAAGAGTCATTTCACCTCTTCTGTGTGGGCAAATAAATATTTAATTCCCCCATTCTGACCATGTAGTGACATGGTTCGTACAGGTGTGGCCTGTGTTTTATCTCAGAGCAGTCTCTGGGAGTAGCAGGTTGCAGTGCCACAGCCAGAGCAGGGAATCAGCAGAACTGAATCCACACCGCCAACATTTTGGACAGCAAATCTAAACACAGTGTTATTAGGGGAGCATCAGAACACCTCTTTTCTTTTTATTTTAAAAGACAAGCTTTCTTCCATTTCTTTTTGTCTTCCCTCCAGTTTCTAAAAACAAAAGAAAAATATGTCTACTTGGCTAACAAAATCTGAAGCCTGGACAGATCCCTCAAATCCTAAGCAGGGTGCTTAACTTCTGGCTGGGTGAAATTTAAAACAGACTGTGTGATTAGCATTCCCCTCTGTATCAAACTGCCTGTTCA
This sequence comes from Fregata magnificens, assembly GCA_013389945.1. NCBI lineage: Eukaryota > Metazoa > Chordata > Aves > Suliformes > Fregatidae > Fregata > Fregata magnificens. Next base: position 10,666 of record WAAD01011193.1, on the reverse strand, counting down.
GTGTCGTGACTTTACACAGCTCTCTGCTCTGTGTGCGGGTTACCCACTAACCAGCCTGTACCGCTTACCTTCCTGGGGGATGGTGTCCAGGTCATAAACACTTAAATATGGATGCTTCATCTAATGTAGGGACAAGACACCAAAAGTGAAATAATGAATTGCTCTGCCTTTTAGTACCCAAACTTCTTTTTGGATGCAACTGTCAAGCATTGCAATGTCTAACTGAGAGGTACTTTGTTTATAAAGACTTTTTCTCTACCCGAGTTAGGCTTCCCGTGCAAAGCATAGGAGATAGATGAGTAAGAGTAGGTTCCAGAGAAATCAGCAAGCAAAAGGAGGGATAGCTTCAAGGAAATATGGTGGGACAGTAATACACGTACAACCTACACCTTAAAGGCATCTGCTTTCAGTGCTGGGGAAGTGTCTACTGTCCCCCCACCCTCACCCCCGCAAAAGTAAGCATATAAGCTAGGCCTGCCTTTTCTCCAAAATAATTAGAACATGCTGCTAATTGATGCCCAAATATCCAGTAATTAGAGCACTTAGCATTTAGGTGGATGACCTTTTAAAAACATACCCACACTTCTGAGTTGGAGAAAAAATTTCACTCGCAGGCACTTTCAGGTCAGAAATGTGCCCTAACTACTGACTGAATGGTTATTTTGGGATGAAGTGAGTGACTTTCTCCTCTTGAAACTTTGCCAATTTGGATAATTGATTAAATAGCTAATGGAGGAGGAACTTAAACATGACCCCCTTTCTTCGCAGAAGAGTGGACTAACATTGGTCTGTGGAGTCAATTGCTTGCTATTTGGATGAATAAATATTTAAAAGCAAACTGAACGGTTCCGAGAGGGGAAAATGAAAAAGTTGTCTTGCCAAATAACAAGTACTTTCTGGTTAATGGGAACCTCCTGGGAGGCAGACAGTCTCAAATCTAATATTCTTTATAGATCAGATGAAGTGGGGTTGTCTGTCTCCCAAGAGAAAATTTCATTTACTATGGTTTCAGGAGGTCTTGCTTCCTGCCCTTTTCGTTTGGTTTGGTTTTTTTTTTCCCCATGTGTGTGATGTCTGTGCTGGCAAGCACGTTCTCAGAAAACACATTGGTGCTCTCTGTGGGGTGAGACTGCTGCCTCTTGTGAGCAAGTTTGTGCTCCGAGAACCTTGGCAGGGTCAGGTCTTGAGGGACCTGGCACGTGAGCACCACAAGCTTGGACATACTGGGCTGCAGTTGCGTGAAGGCTGGAAAGCGTTAGTGGTGTCTGAACGCTCAACTTAGCATTGTCCAAAGTGGCAACTAAATCCCTTGATAGGCTTTATCTTTATACTTCATTTTAGGGCATTAAAAACCAACACTTAGGAGCCTTTAGAAATACAGAGAGGTACTAATAATAGAAACCTTCAGCAAATTTAAAGTTTTATAGAAAGTGCTTAGTAGCCAGTTTGGGAAACTGAAGATCTCTCTCTTTTCACATAATAGATATAGTGCAGTGAGTGGTAATATAGCTTTCCCACTCTACTTCACCACTTTGTCTCCATTTGTTATTAGAAGGTATTCGAGTCTGTGGCAAAGGTAAAAAATAAGTTAATGTCCAAGGGAGTAGAATGTGTTAGTTCAGGGAATTATGCTTCGGATGAAGTCAATATCACTTTCCCATAGATACTCATTTTGGACAGACTATTTACTCAAAAAGATCTTTACTTTACCAGTCCTTTGTCGCTCTTCCTATTTAAGATTTTTAAGTCTTCGTGGCAGAGACTTTTATCATGTTTGCTCCTGTATCATTCAAAGAAACTATGTACTAACATGGTAATTCAACTTAATCTAATCTAGCTTTTACATCTTATTTTACAAAGCAAACCCTTACATAGGTTTCTGTAACACTAAAAAAGCTTTGCTGAAGTCCTTGAAAATCTGATTTATTTAAGTTGAATTAGGCATTCATACTTCCTAATGCTCCTTGAGCCATTATCAAATTGTAGATATGATTTTAGTGAAAGATCTAATGTTTGTGGTAAGTCTTCTCTGGTATGGATAATGGAAGAGAACAAACCTTTGAAATGTATTACTCCCTATTTAGACTGAAACCTTTCTGAAGCAGGAGTAAGTTGACAAGAGCATTAGTATTTTCCAGATAATTATTTTGTCAGTGGCTGCAAATCTGTTGGTGTAAGCAGGCAGTAGGCTCTCTTTCCCTATTAACCTTTTATGACCTCCTCCAACCCAAAGAAAAGTCTTTTCATGCAAAAATTTTATCTAAATTTTAACAAGTTGGAAAAGATTATTTTCTAATTATACTGTGTAATTTCATAGTTTCATGTATAATTCCTTTTGGATGGGTAGCCTGCAATTCTTTGATAGACCAATTTTGACTTGGATTCTTCCTAGACTTACAGTCCAGTGACTAGAATATATCTTAATCTTACAAATTATTCTTGGGTTTATGTCTCTTTCTGAGTTCTGGAAAGACTAGCTTTTCTTTCTGAAGCATAGATATGCTAGAATGGTCATTGTTTCCTGTTAGAGTCAAATCCTCAGCTACTGATCACTTGTGCATTAATACGCCTGGGAAAGCCAACTTCAAATATTTGCATTTTGAAATCCCTGAGTTTTCTTTAAAGGCAGTGAGTGAAGCTAGAGATGTGCCTCTACTGTGAGGTATTTAACTAATTCAAAAGACAGCCTATTCTTCAGTGTGAAGCCACCTAAAATTTTAGGTTTAAGTACAGATATGGCAATGTATTTTAATTTCTGTATTTTTTCTCTTTTTTTGTCACTAATAGTCTGCACCTTTGCCTCTCATCTTCTTCTGTATTTTCCCATCTTCTTTACCCATATTTTATCACTCAGGGTCATGATCCTAGTTGTAATACTACAATCAACCCAAAGTTGTGAGCCTGGAGATGTTCAAAATGTACTCATGGATGGCTTTCCTCTCACCTAACTTTGGCCACCAAAAACTAAGCTAACCTTCAAGGCTTCCTCTGTAGTTATGAGAGAGAAAGACATCGCCAGAGAGCAGTTCATTACGCTTTCTGGACATATCTCTTAGAATAGGATGAATTACACTGTGAAAGCACTTGTCCCTCGCTCTATGTAGGAGAGAGATTATAAAGGAGCTTCAGTGAGTACCATGGAAAGTATGTGTAACTTTTTAAAAAAATATTACTATATTATTTAAGACTATAAATTATTTTTACATAAGAACTTTCAGTTCCCAGTATCATCACCTGTGGTTACCTTGGGCAATGTGTAGAGAGCAGGAAAGGAGCCAGATGAGCTTGCTGTGCTTCCCCTGCAGTTGGGAAAGCAGAATATGGTACAGAGAGATTTGAGCTGGCAGCACAGAATCCATTGTGGGACTAGGAGCAGCACAGCTGTGTTCATGCAACACTGCACACTGAGTTAAGAAATGCTGCTGAAACCAGCTTAATTCACTGGCACAATACCTGAATTTATATGAAATCTGTTTATAGCAAATAGACCAGTAGAATAGTCTATATATTTAGGAATTTTCTTCCAGTTTCTTACTTGGTTTTGAACAAATCATCACAAAAATTCAGCAAGTTTAGAGACATCTTGTACAAGCCATTTTCTGTTACAGAATATGTGCTCTCCTGAGAAGCAGTACAATTGTTCGTTTTGTCCTGCCATTTCTATATGTATGCACATCTCTATTAAGGAATATGCCAATCAGCGAAAAAGTGAGAACATCCCGATACTCATTTCTGGAGTAGTAGTAGTAATGCAACTTAATTTAATTACAGAAAAGTCCTTTCATTAATTTCTGTGAATGAATACAAACTGAATGCTAATAGATGAGTCCATACCATTAATTACTGCTAAAATGAAAGGATACACAACCTAAATTTGGCAATAAATGTTCACAGCACTACTCCAAACAAGATCTTCTGAAGCTGTTCATGACGTATCAATACTTCTTTTTAGAACTGCAAGGCTATAGAGGATAAAACTGCAATCTTCTCTGAAAGCCTGCAAAGCAAGTCTGACTTTCTGTGCAGTTATTATCATTTTGCCAGCTGAATGGATGTCATTTAAATTAGACTCTGTAATATTAATGCTACATACTGTTTTGTAAGATGAAGTATTTTGACTGAGTAGAATCAAATTTGTCTTTGCCACAGGAAATGTCTTTTACATTGAGATAGAGGCTGCTCCCCATTTTGGTTCAGTACTCTTTTTCACAAGGATTGCTGTATGTTGTTTCACCTAAAAGTCCTTCTAGTTTGGGAAGTTATTGAAATCTATTTGTAAGGAAATCTTAAACCAATTAAATGTAGGGGCCAACTAATTTTACCACTGTTATTCTCAGCAGAGATGAGTTGGGAGCTGATCTGCTGACAGGGAATCACTAGTGCCCCTTCCCGTGAACTGTCAGGACAGCAAGAGCATTTGAACTTTTTCTACTTCCCTAACTTACCTTTGCTTCAAGAGAAGCACATAGAGACAGAGGGTTTGAGATTCTGCTCTGTCTTCTTGGATAGAAAGTTGACTTCAGTTCTTGTTACAGTACACAAGTGCCTTACTGGACTTTTGGGTTAAATGTAACGACACTCAAAAAAAGGAACTAAAATCGGTTTTATAGCAGCAATATCTTCACATTCACTTTACTCTTATAAATTCACTGCTTAATTTCCCTACTGTTTATGGGCACATGAAAGGGCTGGTGATACCTAATTTCATTATTTTATGATATGCGCTGTGAATTTTTTCTCTTAATGTCAACTTAGAAAATTAGAGCATTGCATGAAAATCTCAAATGCCATTAGACAGAAAAAAAGAGAAAGCTACAACACACACAGTACACTTTCTATGCAAAATGCTTTCTAGCTTCTAAGCCTACTAAATATTATTGTCTTCTCAGTTCTGTTAGCAAACAGATGCTATTTAAAGTATTTAGGTTAGACTAGATGTTTTAGCCTGAAAAAAATTATGAGCAAGTTATATGAGTATATGCTAATGTGAGCAGTTGAACTGCTGGATCACAGGCGTTATAACTTTCAGCTGCCAGGGTGATGAGGGTAGGTGGAAGTTAATCAAGTTAATCATATCTGTAACCAGAGCTGTAGGATGATGTGTTTTCAAATCCTAAGTTTCTAGATATCATGAGTGTAGATGATAGCTTCAAAATACATCCCATAACAAAACAAAAAAACCCGAACCCAACCCAACCCAAAAAAGTATTTTAAATACGTATTTTAAAAGCATCCACATATCTTTCTTTTTTAATCACATAATTTTTGAGCCCATCTCATAGTCTTCTATGGCTTGAGTTACCATTTTTGAGCTCTTTTGGCAGTTCCCTAAAACCATCTGTACCACTGGGGCAGTTAAGATGGAGCCTGGAGACTGACGATGATTTTGAGTGAACCCACTAAAGTCAGACAAATTTGTGCTTCAAAAATGGGGCAGGAGACTTTTCTGCTTTACACGTACTCTTTATATAATTTGACAAATCTCCAAGTAATTTTTTTTTCTCACCCCTTTTAGGAACTATGAAGTTGTGCAGAAATAAAAGCATCTTTTTTAGCTTGTAGAAGTTTTACTTTTTGTGATAAAAAACCAAAGGCAGTAGGAATAAAACCACTCCCTTCTAAACAGAATAGTTTTCTTGGGCTAGCTGTTACGGAAGTATCTTTTTTAGGTATTACTTGAACTGTCTTAACTTTGGTGAATCTTAATCCCAACTTACCTCCCATACTTTTATGATCATATACTTAGGCAGGTAGTACTATTGACATCAGTGTGACTACTCACCAGTAGGAGTGAATAATCAGCATGGAAACCTCTAATGATATAATCTTTTGCAAAGTAGTTCTCCCCTTGACTGCTCATCTTCTTCTTTCATACCTAAAGCTAAGCCTTACACTTGAATCTTTGGTTAGTCTGTGTGTCTTTCTGTTATGGGATAGGGCGTGGGGAATTGGCGATGCTGTCTTGTTATGATGTGATGCCATGAGCTGCAGCTTTCCCAGAGCAGCTGCTTTTTCTGACAAACATAATGCTCTACACTAGGCCTTTGATCTTCTGCATATTTTACTTGCTCATTAGGTCTTGCTCTTTGTATATTACTGCTTCATTCATTGTACTTATTCTACTGTATGTTCCCAGATGGTCAAGTATTTTCATCTGTGTTTTCTGTTTTGCTTTTGCAGAAGTTGCTGAAAGTTTTGGTCAGCATGAGTGTATGCAAGTTTAAATTATAATTTAAGAAAATAATGGGAGAAAGGAGTCTGAATCACTGGGTGCTCAACTGTAACAAAAATAGCAGGACAGGGGGCAGAATACTAGAGTTATACACTTTTTTGCTGCACTTTTGAGAGCTAAATCTGTATTATGAAGAGCTAAAAGTCTGCACATCAGCACATGCCGCTTACTGGAAATTGTTCCTCTGACTATTGCTTTCATTTGGAAAATACTCAAGTCCTTGGCTGTGTACTGCCAACATTCATTCTGAGCCCTCCATATGGACAGAGAAGGTATTGTTTAATATCTTGTGTATCTGATGATTTCCCACTTTCACAGGAGAGGTTCTTGTTTGAGTTTTGCCTAAGGAAAAAAGGTAGTAGTATTTCTGTCACTTACACTTTGTATAATACACTATGTAATTTCTTTTATCATTAACCACAGTGGATTGTATCTGAGTTCTGGCTTTATGTGCTTTTTTACTGTTTTAGGAACTTGTCACTCCATAAGCATCTGTATATTCTTAATAGTACCCACACTGTCCTGTAACAAATTAAATATATTAACTACTTGATATTTTTAGAAATTAATGACATTTTCATATTTTTCCTGGTAATAATACCCACAAACAGTAATCATTTCCATTTTGAATTTTATTCCCATACTACATTCTAGACCATGGTATTCTAAAGACTTATAAAATCAAAGATTTCATGGCAATATGAAATACAGAAATTTGTTTCTTTCTAATATTTTCAGGAAAACTTTTGGTTTGTTGTATTTTATTCAGATTATTGAATTTTAGGTCACACTGTGTTTGATTTTTTAATGTTTTTTTGTTACAGTCTTATTAAAATGGGGTCTGGTTCACAGGCTCTTTTTTTGTTTGTTTTGGCAAATGGGTTTTGAAAATAGAAAACCTCAATTCATTTAATGTGATACCTAACTACTTTGTAGCCCAACAGTGTATCCTCTACATGACTCAAGGATCACTGTGCTCTTGTCCTATTATATCTATTGAAGGATCATCAACTGACTATGCAGATAAACATAGATTTTTAGGTAGATTTCACCCTTTTACTTCTGGTACAAGACTGAGAAAGTCCTTGAAAAATTTTGAGCATTGAGTTACCATCCTTTTGTGAGCCAATTCTTGTAAGATGCCACTGAGTGAGATTCAGAACACTAATGCTGGAGATCAGACTTCAGAGTAACAGAGAACATTCAGTTTCAATATGTATTTTGAAAGATTTTATCTTCTTGAAGGCTAGTTGTGGTTTGCAGTTAACATAATTTTGCTCTGGACATTGGCAAACAGTATCAAAGGAAGCGTATTTTGCTTCACACTCTTTCTGTTGTTTCAGTTTAGTAGTCTTCCATTTAGGGAGCCTTGCAAACACATAGAATAAGTGCCAGGCCTCTAGCAAACAGCTTCACAGCATCATTCCCATTGCTCTGTGTGACCCAATTGCCTTGCGGAAGGTCAGAGCATCACAGATACGTTGGAGCACCCAGAGAAAGAAACAATCCTTCACGTCCTGAAGATTTGCTACTCCATGCTGCTTTGAAGCTGGTAATGCTGGGTCACAGCAGCCAGCAGCAGCCAGCACAGCTCCCCCAGGTGCCCTCCGGGGCTTGTATGCAAACACCCAGCAGCTGGGGAGCTGTCATGAGAAACTCACCACAGAGATGAAGGGAGAAGTTTTAACCTCAGTCCTTCACTAACAGCATGCCAGGCTCCCAAAATAGTCTTGGAAGGTGCAGAATAATAGATCTGCTTCTTCACAGGGACTGCAGAAGCAACCCTTCTGTATATGCCTATTTCAAAGGGAGTGAAAAGGCCTCTGTAACACCTGTCCTCCAAGAAATCCTGACCATCTACTGTTCACACCTGTTGAATAAAATTGCTTTCTAAACTACTTTCTAATTAAGGAAATGCATTTTTTCCCCAAAACAAAAGAAACCCCATCCCCAAATGCCTAGCCAAAATATTCCACAACTGGCATTTGTCATCTTTGTAATACACTGTTTAAGGGAACTTAACTGTTGCATTCAATGTAATTTGATTTCTGTGTATTACAGCCATAGTATAGTTAGCAGTCCATTCTCCAGAACTTGCCAAGTCTTGGCAAAAGCGATAAATTTCAGTCCTTGAAAATTAAGATTATTTTTATGACTGTGTCAAGATGTGTTCATGGGATTAAAAAAGTAGTTTTTCTTCGTATAGATGTGTAGTGAGTGCTCAATGAAACTGGATTATGTTGAAAATACATATATTTGCTTTAAATAGTATGAATCTTTGCACACAATTATATCTTTAATGTTAATTTTACAAAATTGCTTGGGTATGGTCAGCATAATCTATTTTTTATCAGCACTTCAAATTTAGTCTGGCTTTGATTCTTACTATCTCTTCAGAGCAACACTCATTTTTATTTATTTAAGAAAGTAATTAAACTCAGTTCAGTATATATTTTTGCAGGTAGTATAAAAAGCTCTTGCTGTGATGCTAAATGTAAGTCGTCTGTTTTCTGGGTGAAATTATTGCACTAATGATTAAGAATCCATTTTTTAACTCTAACTGTAGAACTTTCTCATTTATACACATGGCATCATTAAAAAACCCACTTTCTTACAGAGTTCCTTTTGAATGGAGATAGTTTGTGCTGCTGTTCACACAGGCTGTTTTCCAAGACCTTTAAAGTTCACTGACTGATATAGAAGAAAAGCAAATACAGCTTCAATGATTTAAAGAATAGAAGTTTTCTTACTCTTCATCTGTCCTGAATAGGTTTTGTGAGGGGCTTTTGCTTGGGTTTTTTTGCAAGGAACAGAATTTGTGGCAAATAAAGACAAGTTTAAGATGTGACTTTTTATTTTTCAGAGCTCTGTAGTTTAACCCGGACTCCTAAAATTTTACTGTAGTTGCATGATTATGAACATGCCTGCTCTGCCATTTTCTCAGGGAGGTAGCATTTCCCTGTGAACCCAGCCTGATGAAGGTTTGGTTTGGTTTGTCTGCTTTTTGAGAAGATTGAAAGAAACTCGGTTAGTGAATGACAACTTTATGTCCAAGAGGATTTGTCTCTTTATGATTAAAGATTTTTATCAGTAAGAAATTACAGTGAATTTATCGTTCAAAGTGGATGATTTAATGATCTTTCGATGTTGTGCTAAGATGTAGGCATAAAAAGATTTTTTTTACTGACTAGAAATAATTGCAGCATGTAACAGAGCGAAAATGTTCATCCAGAGAAGGGTCTTAAAGAAATCAATTAAAGACAGAAAAAATGAAATAAAACAGTTTTATACTTAGCAAAGAAAGAGAAGGAATAAGAAATATCGAAGACTGCAACAGCCTGCAGATAGATTGTTGAAAACACAATGGTTGAATTACCAAAATAATTTTTAAATGTGTTTCCAGTTAGAGAAATATAAATTACCTTTAAAATTAGTAAGAAAGGAAAGTAGATCTATAAAAAAATAGATCTGTTAGCATAAATTCTAAGGGACAAATGATTTACAAAGAGATAGGTGCCATATACCTAGCCTATACAGCCTGGTTTCTGAAGTATACAAGTGCAAATTTCCCCCAAATTCCAGCCAAAATCTCCTTCTGAGGGTAGTCACATATTAAGTACTTGAAAAGACTCAGCTGGACTTTGCTTAAAAAAAAAAAAAAAAGAAAACCAGTGTGACTGGCAGCAAAAGTAGCTGTGTCCATGTCCATTTCATTTTTGGCAGATTCACCCAGGCTACCTCATTCTAAGAGGGAAATTAATTTTCCCTTTGCCCTTCCCACTTCTGAGAAGGGGGTCATAACCTACAGGATAGTCTCATTTGTTCCCCCAAGATATGCATGAGATGACACTTATTTCAAATATTAAACAATGAATGGATGCTAGTTACCTCACTGTATATGCATTGCTCATTTCTCTTTTTCAAGGGGAAAAATTAAATGTTTTAAGCTAAAAGCAGGTTGTTCTTCTTTAGGGAAACAAGGAAGTGGGCACTGTCAGGGGATGGGACCAGATATAATTTCCAGTTAGATGCCCATCTTTCATGTCTATAGATATGGACCGATGCCAGCTTAAAGTGATGGCTGTTCTCTATGCATGTACAGAGTTTGATGAGCTAAAAATTCCACACCAAACTTCTGTGGGGACCTGCAGTGTGTGAAACCTACTTGTGGGGCTAGAAAGACCTTCCAAATTCAGGATCCCATCACAGGACTCAACATATTGTTCCAGAAAATCTAAGAAAGCTTGTCTATTCAGTTATATGTAAAGAAATCATACATAATAAATCCAAAATTAATTTGGTAAACTTCTGAAAGTAGTCAAAGACATCACTTTCCCTATTAAGGGAATTAATCAAATTTTCAGATTCTATGCTAAACTGTTGCTGAAGTATTACATTACATATGTGGTGGTTTGACCCTGGCTGGACACCAGG
>WAAD01011192.1:22260-44849 GCA_013389945.1 Fregata magnificens | reverse complement strand
GAAAGCATTCTTAAAATATAACTACAGTGTCAGATTACTTTCATCTTTTAGAAAAAAAAAAAATCATCAAAGGAAATAAAGACTTTCTTCCCATTAGTGATGTTTATCATATTTCTAGTAGAACTTTTGCATCATGATTACTGATTACTCTGTGTCTAGGACACAGAGCACTTCCAGGAGTTACAAGGTTTCTCTTTTTTTCAGGTTTGTAGCTAATCATTGTGAGTGTCTGAAGCAGAGTGACAAGCAGGAACTACCTGGATAGTGATTTTTTTAAAAAAAGAGAGGTGACACTAAGTAGAAAATGAAATGTCAACTTGACCCAGCTCTTTTTCACATGAAATGGAGCTTCTTACAGTCACATTAGTCGAGATATCATTGATTACAAGAGTCCTTATTAAAATTTTATAAAAGTTCACACTTAGCAGACAATTTTGTTGAAGATTGCTGGCACAAAAGTACAAATCCTTCTCACTATCAGCAAGCAAATTTCCATAAAGCTTTTTAAAAAAAAAAAAGGCAAAGAAAAAGTAAAGGAAAATAGCAACATTTTAAATGTTATGCTGTGCATAACTACTGTTTGGCAGGGGCTGGAAATCAGCAGCTTTAGGTCATTCATATAGCAAACTCATACCTGTAATCACAATTTCTCTCCATAAGCTTTTGGGGCATTTATCTTCATTCATGTTGTCTCTAGTTAGATTGCAAGCTGTGTGGATCAGGGGCCATGTCTCATATTTGTCTGTGAATTACGCAGCAGAATTTGGCTATTATGTAAATGGACTTGCATTTATCGGGTGCCCTTTATAGGTAATGTCTTTCATCCAAGACAAAATATTGAAACCTGTCCTTGGCATTTATGTAGGCTGGTTAAGCAAAACTTCTCATGTTAGTGAAAGTTTCACATGAGTAAAAGTGACATGAAGATTTGATAAAGTTATTCTTCTGTGTCCTGGAGCTACAACCATTTCCTTCTTATACTTTTGTGCCCAGGAAGATATGATGAAAGCAGTGGTAAAATTAAATGTTCCTTATATTACTGTAGTAAATCCCACATATACCTATGCTTGTGTTTGAGGGAAAAGAAAAAACTCTAGTCATACTACCTTTGTGTGTGTGTTTTATTTCAGTTGTTAGAAAAATGCTATTGTACAGAGAGATTTATGAAAACAGTGTTTTGGAGAGGAAAAAAAAAAGAGTGGAGAATTTCTTTTAACTTTTTCACAGAGAGTAACAGTCTGCTCATGCTCAGGAGAAGACAGACAGCTTNGATTATACCCTATATGAATGATAAAGCAGTATTTGGTGTATACTAAAAAAAAAAAAAAAAACCACCCCAACTTTTTGCGCTGGTGCAGCATGTGAAACTTGAAAATGAGGTTGTAATGAATCAAAACAGTAAACCAAGGGCAAAGGAAAAACACATTTCTGTGTAGACATTACAGTGCTTCCACATCCTGTGAAAAATTTGGACCACATGGTCCCTTGGCACACCTATTTTGTGTGTTGCTTAGGATCAAAGCTATGTTTTTGCTGCAGGTCTCCTGATTGCCTCTGCTTACTGTGCTTTGGTAATGATTATGGGGTAGCCTTGGACTCTTACTCTCTGTCCCTCCTCACCCATCCTATCTGTCAGTGCAGGGGCTGTGTTCACAGCCAAGAAGATGTGGCCAGGACATCCTTGTGTCTTGCAACCTTGAGCTGAATGGGGACCTCTGAATACAGGAGGGTATGGTACTGTATGCTGCCTACTGACCTGAGAGCCCAGAGGATTTAGAGCTACTTCAGGACCTGTACATCACTCTGCAGTGCTAGTCGCAACTCAGCATCTGGATGAAATCTGGTTTAAGCAGTAAAATACCAAAGAGATTTTCTACAGTCTCTGGATTAGTGTTCGCTATGTTTTGACTGTTTTTAATATCACGTGATAGTAATTCATTCATTCCATTGTCACAAAAAAACCCCAAACGTTTTACCTATGGCAATTTGTTTACATATAGTATGAGGAAATGGAATTGACCCTTCTTTGCTGGGACAGCTTGTTATTCCAAATATTTCTTCACCCTTGCCAAAATATCAGCAAAATAATTTTAAGTAATCTGTTGAAAATAATAATAAAAAACATTTGACTGTTAAAGTATAAACAAATCAAACACATTATAGACTCTCTTGTTATGGTTCTAAAATCATTTGGGCTTGAAATGAAGATTGGCAAGCCATGACTGCATTTAGCAAAAAGAAAATGAAGTATTAATTATTCTATTTTTCAGTATCCAGTCTGCAATTTGAATATCTAATCAGTTTCTTCTGTAACCGCTAACTGATATAAGACTTTGCTGCCTTGAAATTGTTCACGCGGAGTTCTAAACATGCCCTACTTTTTATTTAATTTTTTTTGCATTGATATTGAATATTCCAGCTTGCTTTTTAGCTTTGCTTCTCCTGTCATTGCCAGTGAAATTATATCAATAATCTGAAACTTTCAGTATTTCACTTCCTTTGAACTTGTGAATAACTGATATTTGGAGAGAAGCTGCTGTTCAGGGACTTTGTAAAATGAAATGTACCAAGACACAAAAAAGGTTTTGACTTGGCTCGCCTACTTTTCAGATCTGGGGCCTGATTCTGCTCAGTGTATGAGCAGCAGGAAAGCCAAAATTGATGGTATTCCAGTGGTAGACACTTACAGTGTTCCCTCTGACAAAGTATCTTCTGTCTTGCTTAAAACTGTGTTTACTACTTGTGAAACTAAGAATTTAAAAGTAAAAAGTATAATGTGGCCCTTGTAACTGCACCATTGTTCCATACTCCTGCTGTCTAACCAGATGCCTCGTACTTCTTCAGACTGAAAGGAAATAAATTAAAAGCAATAAAATCAATACTGATCTATTTTGTGCATACTCAGTGAATGAAAAAGTAGGCTTTCCTAGCGAATAGATTCAGGCATCTGCACCACTGAGTACTTAAATGTAAACCTGTATCCATAGTCATTTGTTAATTAATGATTTGCCCAAGTAGACACAAGGGGGAAAAAAACAGAGGTAGAACTCTTGGAAATGGAATTAATACTTAAATACTAATGACATAGTTTTCAAGAGGGCAGCCAAGTGAATCAAATGAATAATGAAGGGTGTCTTAAAATTGCAGAGGAACTGATGGACCTGTGGATAAGAGCATCAGGTCAGTATGGAAATGAGAGGATGCCTGAATGGCAGGGAAAGGAAAGGGAATATTCATCTTTATGTATTTGCTACATGTTATTACCCTTTTTCTCTATTTTCATATCTTTACATATATTGTATTTGTAAGACACAATGTGATGCCAACTAATCTAGTGAAAACATGTGGTTTGAGACATACCTTGCTCAAAATATGTGGTAACCCAAGTAGAAGAAATGACAGCCTGGAACAGTAATGGAGAGAAGGGATGTTCTTGTCATTAAAGCACCAGCAAAGGGGTCTTGGGAGATCTGGGTTCACCTCTTAAAGCTGTTGAGAGCTCCATGTGATGTTGGGCAAGTTGCTCAAGCACAGGCTCTTTCCTCAGCCTCTGGAGTTCCTTAGCCTCTTGGGTACTTTTGAAAATGACTTTCCATAAACTGTCAGCAGCACTTTTGCGTTTATCATATCATACACATAATGTATTACCTATGTTTTTAAATTTCAGCTCTATCATAACAGAGATGGACATGTCCTGATTGTGTTGTAGAGCACCTAGTGAACTGAAGCCCTTCATGTGAGTTTCTAAGCACTCTGTGATGGTGAATGTGTATTTCCACATCCTGGAACACCCAATTCTTAAACAATGATAAGCTGAACTTAAACTGATCTGTGGCCTCTTATGTTAGAAAAGACATTCCTATACTTATACTACTAATTCAGATTGAATAGTTTTTGTTACTCTATTCCTTGAATAAGCGTTGCTACCAGTATTGTGTTGAGGTTTGAGCCTTATACATCAGTACTCTTATCAGTCAGGTGAGCGCAGTACGTTTTCGGCAATGGATTTGCAGAGCTGTAAGGTTTTCCAGTCTTGAGTTATTTCAATGTTTTATAAACATATCTTGGTGAAACTTATACCTGAAACCCATAGGAAACAGTCCTAAGACTTGAATTTATAACTATGTAACATGAATTCAGATGGTGCATCCTCCAAGAATATAGGTGTTCTGTAAGTGGTGGAAACCGCTTTCTCAAGACTACTGTGTTGCTATTATATTGTACTGTCAGAAGCAAAACTTGGAGGCCTTTAGAACAAGTGAGGAAATTGATCTTCTAAGGTAAACAGAAATATTTCGAATCTTAGGGTTTGTATAAAGACAGTGTGAAATTTCTGAAAAAGAGTAGAAATTAAAAAGTGGTATAAAACACAAAGCATCTAACTTTAAGACTCCTGGATGTCTAATGGGATGGAAAGCTTGACTTGGGGTCTGGGTCCCCACAGGATGCATGGAGAGAGGCACCGAAGATTAGAATTAGTGTAAACACCCTTATGGCTCCAGGTGTTTTGAGCACACTTCAATTGTGTGCAGCGATGGGCTACTGCAGGAGAGCTTATCTCGTTGACAGTGGTCAAGAGAAGGTGCTTCTTTTATATATCTGTTAAAGTGCAGGACTGTGCACCTGTGTGAGGGTGCATCCTACAGTTTTTTTTAAACCTTGCAGAAGTGGATTTGGATACTGGAAATCTAGGAATGCTTAGCATCCTGCTCTTAAGGATTTCCACAGCTGTAGGGATTGGATATTCCTATATTGGTTATCCTGAAGTCTTCCTTGCCACAAAGAAGACTAGGAGTTTATTTATGAAAGTCAGAAGTAGGCAACACTATTATAGACACATGTGCCAGAAAGGAAATACACACCCTGTTTCAGAAGTAAAAGCTCTTTCTGTTCTGTTGCTCTTTGATGAGCGTGTTTTTAGTACTTAGGATGCATTTACACATGATTCATTTTTATTTGGAGAGGTATATTGGCTTGAATCATACCATAAACATAATTGGGGCTCATTCAGACGTAAGTCTTAGTTCTGAATTCCAGAAAGAGGTCATTTCTGTTGATCTTTTTACCTGGGCTTTTGACAAACATTTATGACTCAGTCTCTTAGGTTTGAGTGTACTTTCAGCAAATTGTTATACCACCTTGAAAGACAGATGACTCTTTCCTTCCCCAGGAAGTCATTTACAAATTGTGATATCTTGATGTTTATTGGCTTATACAGGGATATGTATGCTTATGCAAGTGTTTATAAATATTGACACAAGGCTTTTGCCTGAGATCAGGTATGCTGTATGTTACAGTGCACCAAGCTGAGTGGTGTCGTTGATACTCTAGAGGGAAGGGATGCCATCCACAGGGAGCTTGACAGGCTAGAGAGGCAGGTCCGTGCAAACCTCGTGAAGTTCAACAAGGTTAAGTGTAAGGTTCTGCACCTGGATCGGGGCAATCCCAAACATGGATACACGCTGGGGGATGAGTGGACTGAAAGCAGCCCTGTAGAGAGGGACTTGGGGGTATTGGTGGATGAAAAACTGAATATGAGCCGGCAATGTGCGCTTGCAGCCCAGAAAGCCAATCGTATCCTGGGCTGCATAAAAAGAAGTGTGGCCAGCAGGTTGCGGGAGGTGATTCTGCCCCTCTACTCCGATCTGGTTAGACCCCAGCTGGAGTACCATGTTCACCTCTGCAGCCCCCAGCATAAGAAGGACATGGACCTGCTCAAGTGGGTCCAGAGGAGGGCTATGAAGATGATCGGGGGCTGCAGCACCTGCCCTGTGAGGACAGGCTGAGAGAGTTGGGGTTGTTTAGCCTAGAGAAGAGAAGGCTCTGGGAGACTTTATAGGAGCCTTCCAGTACTTAAAGGGGGCCTACAGGAAAGATGGAGAGGGACTCTTTATCAGGGAGTGTATTGATAGGACGAGGTGTGACGGTTTTAAACTGAAAGAGGGTAGATTTAGATTAGCTCTAAGGAAAGAAATTCTTGACTGAGGGTGGTGAGACACTGGAACAGGTTGCCCAGAGTTGTGGATGCCCCTCCCTGGAAGTGTTCAAGTACAGGGTAGATGAGGTTTTGAGCAATCTGATCTAGTAGAAGGTATCCCTGCCCATGGCAGGAGGGTTGGAACTAGATGATCTTTAAGGTCCCATCCAACCCAAACCATTCTATGATTCTATAACTTAGTCTTGCCGCTCTCTGGAGCTTTTGTTCTTAAATCTGCCTGTAAGGAGATACATGTGTTTGTATAGGAGTATGCAGTGATTGTCACCGAAGCACGGGCTGAATTGTTGGAGGCAAAGTTTTTATGTGAACTTCGCTCTGTGGAGCTGGTTTCATGTGATGTGGTGATTCTGGCTGAAGGGTTTCACTTCTGCCTGACACTAGCATTTAGTCTGTCACTTGGTTTGGCAAAACCCTTCATAGAGCCAGGTTTTCCACTGGAAACTGATCTGGTTAATAATAAATGACCCTTAAAGACAGAGGTCTGCAGAAGGCATAACTGTTGAATTTTAAGCAGATGTATAATAAACCAGGACTACCCCTAGACATATTGTAGTTGCAGGCTGGCATTAGACGATTTAAAGCTTTGTATGGGAATTAACATGTTTTTTGAGGATCTAATTGTAGGAATTGTATGTCTGCATTTCTGAGAGACTGGTCTACAGGTCTTTCATGCTACTTCCTGAACCTCATCCCACCCTCTTGGTTAATAAATGTAAATTTTTGTATATACAGAATGCTAAGAACAATTCATAAAGGCTGTCTCTATGACCTCATTTTATGTAGTCTAGATAATTCAAATAGATAAATCTGTTGTCAGAATCATAAAGCTGTGTTTCTGACACCACCATCAAGTAGCAGAGGAATTATTATGTTATCAAAAGATTGACATTATATTTCCCATGATCAAATACTGAGAGTAAAGGATGGACTATGAGAGAAAGATGTCCATTTTTTTTAACCTGCACTTGTATAATGGGACCATAACTGTATAATAGGATAAAAAAAAAATAAAAAGGGTCAAATCTTTACTGTCAGAAGCCAAGACATAAAATGAAAATAGAATTTCAGATTTGATTGGTTTGGTTTGGTTGGATTGGTTTAGTATACAGGCTTACCTGATCATTCTTGTGGAATTGTCCTTATTTTCTTGATAGAGTAGAATATTGTGTCACTTTTCTTATGTTCTCTCTCTTTTAATCCACGGAAGAAAAAAGTAAGAGAAATAAATTGGTGTTGCAATATCTTGCTATTCTGAAATTTTATGAAGAAATGGAAAGTCAGTGATAATGATTCTTTTCACATTCTCTTGCCTCGTCTCCCAGTAGAGTAAAATAAAAAAATCATGTCTTCAAAGTCTAATATGCTCATGAAAAAGTTAAATTAACTAAACTTAAATCTATTTTTGCTCTGTGGGGAAAAAAGCTGAGATGGCTTCTCAGGAAATTATAGCTCTCTAGAGCTGGTTCTCTATCCCCTTTTTGTCAGTTTAGTAAGAAAAAAAAAAAGAGGAGAGGAAGACAATAATAAATACCCTATGCAAATGCAATGTAAGAAATGTGTTACAGTTGCTCATAATAATGGGATAGTTTCAGATGCTGACTTGTGAACATCAGTGTAGTTACCTGTCTTTGCCCTGCCATCTGTATGTAAGTACTAGATTTTGAATGTGTGATAACTCAAGGATGGTTAGGGAAGATGGGCATACAGTGTAGTATCATTCACAGCAACAGTGGCTTTAATATCTGGAAAGAGAGAACCTTCCGTCTGACTTGGGTAGTCTGCTGTGGGGTTGCTCCTGAGCAGGTGCAGTTTGGAGCCTTATTTAGCCTGTTCACAAGTGATGGATCTTTCAAAGTTCCCCAACAACTGTGATTATATAGAAATACCTTAAACCAGTTCACCAGACAGTGAAGGTTATTGGATTTTTTTCCCCTGTATTTTTTGTAGGTAACTGGGAACTGGGAAGATCAAAGGGTCTGTGCACTGCTTTAAACAACTCTATTTTGGTAAGACGCTTTAATTAATGGATACAGATGTGATAGGCGTATCACAAAAGTCTCAGGGAAACCGTGATGCAACCATTTTGCCAGACTTTTTCTACTTTATAGTATCTCTCATGATTTTTGAGCCCTTACAACAAAGAGAAAAAATACTCTTTCATTCTATAATTTAATTCACAGTGCAATTTCTAGAAGCTGACCTGGTGGCCACATCTCTGCAATGTATTCCCCTAAGCAACATATAGGATCTTCTTTGTCGTAGCAACTTTTGTGAGTTAGGAATGTAGGTGTATCCCTTGCACAGCTATTTGTCAGGGTGCCCAGTGTCACTGAATCTTTATGGGTACCTTTCTTACTCCCCCAAAGTACTCTCAACTCTCTCAGTATTTTCTGTATTAGCATAGAGAACCATGTTGTAGAAGTCAGGGCTTTTGCCTGGTTGTGTTGCTTTAGTGGAGAGGTAAGAAAACATCTACCTTTTCTGGAGTCAAAAGACAAATATCATCCTAGTTGTCCTGCTCTTTGAGGATAACTTTTAAAGATTTAATTAAATAGCTCTGAACTGGAAAGGGGAGAAGGAATTTCTCAAAAATCAGTAGATTTGTGAAATCCAAGGCATTTTAACATAAGAGTGAGCATTGCGTGAGGATAATGAAAGTCATAAAACCTCATTGAACGATACTGTGACTACTTGCACCTTTTAGGAGAAGCCATATTACAAATCCTTGACATTCCACTGTGGTCTGTAGTATTAATAAAAAAGCCTTGCCTGATTCTATTTCTAATTTACAAAGATTAGTCTCTAGGACATGCAAAAAATGTGTAAAGCTGGGCAGTATAATTTTACATTTGGAGTAAAAGAAATGTGTTAAGAAGTAAGATGTATTGGAGACTGCTTTTTCTGCAACATGCTAATCAGTTAACATTCTTTAAGGGAAGGAGAGAGGATACTAGACAAAAAATTTATCTAAACCTACAGTTAAGAAATACATTAATCAGTTATCAGAGCAATATAAGTGAGATTGACTTTCCTTTTTCCCCAAGAGAAGTGTGCTGTGATCCATGATTCTTGTATAACCCCTGTTTATGTTTCACTGCCTCCAGGTATTAAATGCAGGCATAACAGAGCTTGTGGCAGGCAGAATGACTAATTACTTGAGCTTCTGACCCTATTCTGCTCTGGAAAGATTGAGTATCTATTGACATGGGTGCACCCACCCCTGTGTTTTGACTATTGATCATCCTTTGGCAGCCACCAGCTGATGCAAGCACCACTGTAATTGTAAAAATTATGCAATTGTGTGTGCTGAATATATGCATCAATGAAGAACTGAACTAAAAGCTTATCTTTCAAAGAGTCTTGGGATGCAAGTTTGCCCTTCATTTGGACTACATGTGGCTGTACACTAATATTTCCAAAATCAATCTTCTCTATTTGTCATACCACCAGGACAGGCTCTGCTGCACTTGTCCCCCACCTTAGATTTCTCTTCTTTATTAATGGTGGGTTTTGTGTTTTGTCATAAGTCTCTCCATCCATCTGAGATGGCAGCAAATGGAATGAAATTAACACCATCAGTGGATTTTTCATCATTTTTAGAAAAAGACCCTGTGTTTTCTTTCACTGCTTTTTAAGAAAAATAGCCCCATCAAGCTCAAAAACGAAATATTTCTCTATGTTAAAAAAAAGCACGTCTTCATTTCTTTTTAATGCTTCATTACTGTCAACATCATAGAACTGGCCATGTCAGGTTGTTGTTGTAGGTTTGTCCATGACTAGCAGATTGAGTGGACCAGTGTATTATAGGTATTTTTGAAGTTCTGATTAGTTTATGAAGAAGCATTTCATTGTTTCAATGCAAAAAATATCCAAGGGGATGCATAATTTTACTCCTATGTCTGCCTTCCTAACGCCTGACTTTTTGTGATAGAAAATGGCTATTTGAAAAGAGGAAGCTTCATGTCATGTAAGACATATCTGTTTTGGATGAAAGTATGCTGTCTCTTTTACCTAATGTGAAGGATTGTCTTTGGCAAGGTGTTCAATAAGGGATTGCTACAATTCCCCAAGTAGTAACTGAACATGCCATGTATGCTTCCAGAACATTACCAGACTCTTCAACTAGAAAGGCAGGAGGCAAGATTTTTGCAAATCCTCTTCTAATGAAGTCAGAGACAAATGAAGCAATGTTTGTCCCTTTGTGAGCCATGAAGGAGCATTCCACAGGATAAATGGATCATCAGAACCATATGCCATTCATTTTTTTTGTCTGTTGAAGGACTTTCACGTGTTTTGGATAGCACTCGCATGATAAATACTGGGTATACTCCTTCTGTAGTTGCTGCCTGTGATTGTATTCTATATTCTTGAGGGCAGGGCTGCCATCTGGAGAGAGCCAGACAGGCTGGAAGAATGGGCTATCAACAACCTTGTGAAATTCGTCAAGGACAAAGCTAAAGTCCTGTGTCTGGGAGGAAATAATCCCTTGCACCAATACAGGCTAGAGACTGACTGGCTGAGGAGCAGCTGAAAAGGGCCTGGGAGTCTTGGTAGACAGCAAGCTGAAGAGCTTGGTGAGGGATGAGAGACAGCAGATTATGGGCGGACAAGATTTCAATGCATACATTGAAACAAGGGAGATTCTGACTGAATATAAAGAAAAACTTTTTCAATATGAAGAGAGTGAAACATTGGAAGAAGTTGTCCAGAGACATCGTATTCTCTCCATCCTTGGAGGTTTTCAAGACCAAACTGGATAAAGCCTTGAACAACCTGGTCTAATCTTGTAGCTAACCCTGCTCTGAGCAGGAAGTTGGACTTGAGACCTCCAGAGGTCTCTTCCAAGCTGAATTATCCTATGATCCTATTTTAAATATCAGTAAGTTCCTGCATGCTAATGCATTGGGTAATATACCCTTTTTTTTCACTTTTGTTATTACTTCCTTGTTCTGTTAAATAAAATCTATTGCAATAAGCAGTACTATCACTGGCATGTCGAGTGTCTAGCAGTTACTCAAGATAGGCAGTGACCAGTGCTGAGGGACCTTATGGTCTTTGAATAATTTTGCAACGCTTTGTATATTTTCACCTGCAAGAAAAATCAAATAAGTTGTTAAAACTCTCTACCTTTCATTGTTATTTTAAGAACTTAGATGTGTTTCAATTTTCTTGAAGACCTGAAGCTGAAGATTTGTTGCCTGTTTTATAGAAGTCTTTACAAGACTTTATGGATGCATGTCACACTGTGAAAAATAGAAGTGAGAAAGCATGACTTGCAAGAAGTCTTTTAAAATGAATAGAATAAAACAGAAAACTGGTCTCTTCTGTAATCACACATTTATGCACAGATTTCAAATAAGGAGAATCGTTTTCCACTTTCTGCCCATTTATGCTGCCTTTTCAGCACTTCTCCTTTGCTCTCATTTCTTTTCATTTCATATTTTGGTACAGAGTTCAGAGGAAGGGAATGGCCTCAGGCTCTGATATAAATATGGCCCAAAAGATATTTTTCCAATAGTCCGAAGTCAGTGGCTTCTCATGGGCAGAACACATGAGCTCTCTTAAGAGAAAACTTTTTGCTTTAGTAGTTTCAGTTCAAAGAAGTTTGAGAAGTATGAATGGACAAATTTATTTTAAAATTATGTAGAGAGCTATAAGAAAATTTCTTAATAGAAATCACATTTCAAAATCGGTTCTAGTATTGACTACAAATCTAGTCCAGAAAGTAATATGGCTCTACTGAAGTCATCAGAGTTTTGTCCCATCACTTTAGACTTGTAATGAATGTGACTCCATTGTGAAAAGTTAGAAATTGCTATCAAGTGTCCTTGAGACATGATTTCTGCCAGTGAAGCAAACGGTCATTGGAACAACACCTGAATCTCAGACATTCTGTTTAAAGATTATCTGGTCTCATTTAGACTGTTTGTGTGGGATTATTCATGGGGGAAAAAAAAAAAGTTCAGTGGGGTTTTTTTGTGGTAATATGTGAATTATCTTTAATAGATCTGCGTCTATCAACTTCCTGATTTAACAGAATCTACTTTCAGGAAACGTTCTTATAATAAAGCTGGAATAAAGGATGAAGTTATCCTTTTGGTTCTTCTTCCCTGTTACACAATATATGTCTGTTCTTTTTAGCTTATGTATGTATGTAAACTAAAAGTTTTGCCTAACTGAGTCAGCAGGAATCTTTTTATTGACTTTTCTGTTTTTTGGAGTAGGCTTTTAGGTCTAAGAGTCTTTCCTTACAAGCCAGACCTTCAAGCTCTGAAAATTAAGTTTCTCTCTAACATACTCAATATACTTGGTGACAGGGAATCTTATGATGAAGCAGTTTCAAGGGATTTGGTTTGGGGATCTCAGAGGAAGGACTGCTTAAATGAAATATTGTGTTATTTAAAAAATAATTCACTTATCTTTCATTATTTCCATGGTACAAGAAAAAATACTGTAAAGAACTTCAATTGAGTTAAGGAACTCTCTATTAATCTCCTATAACTACCAAAGAGATGTGTTGGTTGAGATACTTTGTTTCTTTTAATTCCTAATAAAACATTTCTTTTTGAATAAAATATTTGTATTGGTTCCCCTTGAATTGTGATCCCTGTTTTAATGAAAGGTTGCCTTAGTCTAAGAAGGCTGGAGGCCTGGAAGGCTCTGCGCCACTGAGTCTAATCCTCTGCGAGACCAGGAGACACAATAAATGTCCAGCTAGAATGGATTTATGGAACTTCTATTCCATACGGCCCAAGACCTTCAAATAAACCTTTGACTTATACTATCACACTGCCCCAAGCCACAGCTATTGTATGGGTTAGGAAGAAACCAAGGAGTCATTACAGTAAGTATTTTAGATCCCTGGGAGGTATTTCTTTATAACTGCCCCCCCCCGCAGAGGACCTAAGGAAGCAGGCCATGCATTATTTTACAGTATTTAATAATGTCACGTGAGTGAAATATTTCTGCTGGATGCTGAGTGATGTTACTTTAAAATCACACACGAGTAAAAAAATCTCAGCTGCATTTCCAAGAATTTAAAGTTGCTGGGCAAACCAGTAAGCATTATGTCCTGTGGCACCTATTCATGCACTGGTAGAAAATGAAAAACTATGCAAAACAGCCGTGACCCAGACAAAATGTGCATTAAAAGAAGTAAAAATCCCTTTTTGTTCCTCCTGGGATATCAGAGGAAGCTTGAGGTATGGGATTAATTCAATGTATTATTCATAGTGCTAATAATTATTGATCGAATAGTCTCAGTTTTCACTGTTTATACAGTATCAACCCCAAAAATTTCTACCACAGACTTGACTTGTATCTCTTGAGCAAGTTCTTTGCTCTCACTGTTCAATGCTGGGGACAGCTTCAAAACCTCACTTCTCTTTGGAACAGAGTAGTTTGAGGTTTATAATCTCTTGTTAATAGCAAATGACTAGTATTCACATTACGGGGGTGTTTATGTAGGAAGGACTTAGTGTGGTAGCTGAATTGATGAAAACTACTTCTTACGTGTTAATAATTTGAACCCATGCTTTCTCACAGTCTGAGGATTTTGGTTAATGCTTCTGATGTTTCAGTCTTAGTTCCAGCCTGCTTCCCACATTTATCTTATCCCTTTCTTTTCACTTTTCCAAACTTCATGTCCCTTTTCCTACTCCTCTTTTATTTTAATTGGGCCTCAGCTGTTCCTTCATGCTATCGGTTCTGAAATGTTCACCCACTTTTCTTTGATGCTGCTCTTTACAGATGTTTTCAGCCTTACCACCTGAGCCTGACTGAACAATAACTAATCTATCTTCCCATGTAAGCTCTTTTGTAGGTATTATTTCTGAGATCTTCAGTCATATTATGGAAGGGAAAATTACACCTTGTCTCTCCCTTTCATATTTAATAATACATTTCCAAAAGTGATTCTTAGAGTGAAGGTAACATTTCAATTGCATTAGACTTTAAATGAAATAACACTTACTAAACAATAGTGCTCCTAATGAACCATATCCTAAGGTCCTCCATATTTAGTCAGTCTTTACCAAGTAAATCTTCCATCGATTTCAAAGTAAAAGCTGTTTTTAAGAAATGAATTGAAGGGTGTTGCATTTTCTCATTCTTGTTATTATTAAAATAGGATAGTATTTTTTGCAGGTTACTAATTCATTGCAAATCTACACTGATTAATAATCAACGTTCATCGTCATTGAAGATATTGTGGTTTGTATGGACTTGCTACACTTAATTTAATGGAGGTAGTCCATTTTTTCTCTTTACTTCAGAAACAGTAATAACCTGTATAGCTCTGCTCTTTAGCTAAACATTTTTGGAACTCAAGATTTGGAAGAATCAGCATTTGGCTCTATTCCTGTAAAGAATCCTCAGAATCAAAGGGGTAAAAAAACCCCCAACAAACCAAACATATGTGATACCTTTGGTAGCAAATCTCATTGAACAAATCAGGCAGTAAATAAACAAAGAGATAGAATTAAACTTTTTTTCCTTGAGAGGCTAGTCCTGTAGGTCAAGTTGGAATGTGTTAATGGTGCAATTTTGGAAGGCAACACTACCACAATCTCTTTCCTACTCTTGCTGTGTCAAGCCTCCAGGGATTCTCAGATTAGCCACTTTCATAAGCAATGAAACTGATACGCGCAATTAAAATATCACTGTAAATATAATACAAAGAATAGCAACACTCTTATCTCAGCCACTGTGCATGGTGAACTACATAAAAAAATTAAATGCAAGTACTGTAATAAGCACAAAATGAAAGTTTAGTAAGTTTCTGTAAAGAAAATGTTTTCTATAGTGTTGTCTATAGAAAACACAAACATACCAAAACTCTAACTAAAAGCTTGTGGCAAAGCAATTAAAAGCATTAGAAAAAAAATGGTTTTAGGTGCCTAAACCCATGTCTGACAGAACTCAACAGAATCACAGAATCACAGAATGGTAGGGGTTGGAAAAGACCTCTGGAGATCATCTTGTCCAACCCCCCTCCGTGCGCAGGTACACCTAGAGCAGGGTGCCTAGGATCGTGTCCAGGCGGATTTTGAATATTTCCAGAGAAGGAGATTCCACAACCTCTCTGGGCAGCCTGTTCCAATGCTCTGTCACCCTCACAGTAAAGAATTTTTTTCCCATGTTCAGGTGAAACTTCCTGTGTTCCAATTTGTGTCCATTGCCCCTTGTCCTGTCCTTGGGCACCACTGAAAAGAGTCTGGCCCCATCCTCTTGACACCCACCCTTCAGATATTTATAAGCATTGATAAGATCCCCCCTCAGTCCTCTCTTCTCCAGGCTGAACAGACCCAGGTCTCTCAGCCTTTCCTCCTAAGAGAGGTGCTCCAGCCCCCTGATCATCTTTGTGGCTCTCCGCTGGACTTGCTCCAGCAGTTCCCTGTCCTTGAACTGGGGAGCCCAGAACTGGACACCGTACTCTAGATGTGGCCTCACCAGGGTGGAGTAGAGGGGGAGGATAACCTCCATTGACCTGCTGGCCACACTCCTTTTGATGCACGACAGGATAGCGTTGGCCTTCTTGGCCACAAGGGCACAGTGCTGGCTCATGGTCAACTTGCTGTCCACCAGCACTCCCAGGTCCTTCTCAGCAGAGCTACTTTCCAGCAGGTCAACTCCCAACCTATACCGGTGCGTGGGGTTGTTCCTCCCCAGGTGCAGGACCTTACACTTGCTCTTGCTGAATTTCATTTGGTACCCCTCGGCCCAGCTCTCCAGCCTGTCCAGGTCCCACTGGATGGCAGCACAGCCTTCTGGCATATCAGCCACTCCTCCCAGTTTGGTATCGTTGGCAAACTTGTTGAGGGTACACTCTATCCCTTCGTGTGTTGAGATCAGCACACTGTGCTGAGTCTGAAATGACTTCACCTCATTGAGGATGTTTGGCTTTCATCCTGTAATTCCAAAGAAGCATTCCTAAGTCTTCATTAAGAGTATTGGGGAAATGGGGTGCCAGAAGACGTGGTTGCATGGCATGTTGCCTTTGAGACAGGCCAGTCCAGGAGGCTCCTTCCCCAGTGACACTGTTGCCAGCAGACCTCCACGCAGGGCTGCATGGCCACTGCCCCAGGGTACAGTGTTGCTGGGGCACCAAACAAGCCCTGCAGGTGGGAGCTTCCTCAGCTAACTGTGCCACCAAAAAAACCCACTGCGTAGAATTACTGCCTCCACCTGGGCCTTGCGAAAAAAAAAAAAGAGTCCAAGGTGAGCTGCTTCAAATAATTAATCTGGAAATACTATTAACGGCAGTATTAAATCCCACCATGTTCCAAGGCTGGAACAAGGTTTGTGTTGACCTGAGGGGAGGGAGACCCCTCACTCAGCTTAGGTGTCTTGGGTGAGGGCTCTGGAGGTGAGTGTATAGGCCAGGTCTGAGGCAAGCACATGGTCAGTGTTATCTTAGATATCAAGGAAAGCTTTTCAATCAAACAGATGCTGAAAATTTGGGAGACTCTGGTGATCTCATTGGAAGTTTGAATCAATCTCAGATTCAGGGCAGAAAGTGTTCATAGATGCTTTACTGTGGTAGCCTGGCTATTAGTGTTATAAGTGCTGTTGGTGGGCTGGTCCTTCCTTGAAATGTGCTCATACAACGTGGGCACCTGTAACATCACTCACTGCTTTGATTAGGAAATAGATGTTAAGTTCAGCTCTTTTGTCTAGATTTTTTTTTTTTCATGAAGTGTTTTGGTGTGATTCATGCCATTCTGCTGTTGCTTCTGTGAGGGAGAGGGTGTCCTGGAGTTCCCAGGGGCACAGTCCTTTTTATACACATCCAATGTGCCTTCCATCTGGACTTTTAGCCAAGACTCAGTTGTGAGGCTAAATACTAGTCAAGATATTTCAGTTACTTCTGGAGAAGGAAAGAGTGGTATAAAATATAGGGTTGGGATCTAGCACAGAAAGAGGATGATTTTTTTTTTTCAGAGGAGACCCGTATTAGAGCACAGGTGATGTACAAAATGCAAAAACCCAAAGAAAACTGAAAAATACTTGTCACGCACATCCATTTTGTACAACCATTCTTTTTTTTCTTTTAAATTCAAGTTTGATCTAGTATGACAATATTCCTATTAAAGCAGCCAAGCCTATGCACAAAAACTTGTCCACACCCAGGGGATTTCCCCGCCTTGTGCAAAGCTGAACCCTTCCTTTACTGCTTTTTTGTTTTCCTGCACTTGATATGGAATTAATTAGAGACCCATCACTATTAGTTTCAAAATCTATTTCTTTCCACTTCACTTTATTCTTATTGGATTCAATGATTTGATGTACGTTTTACTTCTTTAAAGAAACACGCCATTACTCAAAACTGGTGTTTCTTCAAGTGACTTTCTCATTCTCATCTGTAACATCTCTATCAATAGCTTCTCTGAATGCTTTTGTGTTTTTCAAGGAGAATGTTTTGTGAGCTTAAATGTCAGTGATTTCCACAAAAGATCACATAATTGAGCTCCATATATTCCCCAAGAATTTAGATTGTGGTTCCTGACAGAAAAGAGACTGCAAAAATAACACCAAATTAATAAATCCCCTTTAATGAACATGTATGTCTTGGATTTGTCTCATTTTTCTTTAATGACAAAAATAGCATGAGTCTTATTAAAATTGAAAACATGGTAATTGTTATTAAGGTTAAAATTTTCAGAGTAAGTATTTTTGTGTGAAAGCATCCAAACTTAATTTGGTCAAAATTATTTACAACGTTTTAAAATGAAATTGATCATATTGACATGCTCTGATTTTTCCATGTTGCTGACACTCTGTACTCAGAAATAGTTTTTAAAGAGATAGTGCCATGTCCCACCCCAAAATTTCTGAGTTGCTTTGTTGAAGCAAGCAAGCAAGCAGGCAAGCTAAAAATCCTTTGAACTGATCCAAGACAGTTTTTCAGTGCCTTTGCTGTGTGCATATCTCTGGGGACAGTGTGGCAACTGTGTAATAAAATTGATGGTGATGAATATTTGTTTTACTCATCTGCACTATAATCCCTAATTCATCTGTGATGGGATTTCTTCGCAAATACACCACCAAAGTGCTATAAAAATATTTTCTCTCTTCTGAATGAAATTAGCGGGTAAGAAAATAGAGCTCATTCAGCCATGTGCAATATTGGTGTATCTCTGGAGGTCAAAAGCAAGCTTCTGACAAAATTTTAAATAAATCAGGTGTTTGCTTGTTAGAATGATAAAGCTGTTCTCCTTTGAATTGTGAGTTTATGAACTGTACTTTTTCCATAATATTATGTCAAGATACCTCGTGTTGTTTAGATAAGTAGTTAGATATGTACTTTAAGCTCCAGAATAATGAAGTTACCACTCATGACCACAAATAGATGCATGCTGTACTTTAAATATGTTACGTTCTCCTTAAGTCATTTGAATTTAGGTATGTGCCTGTTCCTGTTAGGATTTATTGAAGGCAGTCTACTTTACCGTAGATCTTGCAGGTAAAATTCTAATGTCTGGATGAGATGGGATGAGCAGAAGTGGAGCAGCATACAAAAGAGTTTTGTGGGTGACTGTGGAAAGGTCAGTCTAGATTTCACTGAGAGAATGAGGTCAATAAATTTCCACCACTTGCCAGATTTTTTCTGTGTGTCTTTATCAGTACTGCAATTAGAAGTAAGTGCAGGTGAGCAAATC
This sequence comes from Fregata magnificens, assembly GCA_013389945.1. Classification (NCBI taxonomy): domain Eukaryota; kingdom Metazoa; phylum Chordata; class Aves; order Suliformes; family Fregatidae; genus Fregata; species Fregata magnificens. The sequence goes on along the minus strand of WAAD01011192.1, from coordinate 26,192 downwards.
ATATGTAATTCTACTGTGAACAATAATAAACTTTATTCACTTCCTTCTGACTGATCTGAACACAAAACAGGTGAGTTTGCCTGTTGTTTTTTTTTAATTTACTGCTACACAGCTGATGCATTATCTCCTTTGTTTTCGATTGTTGTTTTTTTGTCTACAAACTTTTGTTGAGCTTTCACTAAGCTTTCAAAGGCATTTAAGTTTTTTGGTTTTAATTCTTTTAAAGACTCTTTTTTTCCTTCATCAGGTTTTTGGGGTTTTTTTATTTGGTCTTGTTTTTTTTTTTTTTGCTTTTACAGCTCTTCATGTAACACTTTAAGTAATTGCCCTACTCTCTTTAGTTGGAATGACAAACAGTAGAAAGTTAATTAACAACAAAAAAAAGTTGACTGCAGGGCAAGTTAGTAGAATGGTAAAGAAGTCATGATTTACAATATTTGCACAACTTTCTTTATAAAGCAATTGTTCTTCATTACAATAATGCCAGGAGAGCAAATAGAAAAAAAAAAATGTGTTGCATTAGCAAACAATTAATGAGCATTTGTAGCTGAATGGAACCCACTTTTATGTATTATTTCATTAAAAGTTTACAGGATCCATGAGACCAGAGAATAAATAAAGGTAATGATTTCAAGGTAATGGTCTCCTAGGGCGCATGAATATTGAACAAATGTATTAGTCTTGCCTACTTACCTAAGCCTTAAAACCAGGGGCTTTTTATACCTTAATTTTTCTACTCACTCTTTCATTAAAAGATCAAAGTGTGCTATTAGATAAAAGACAAACTGGCACAGGTATTCCAAAATTATCATTAGAGCTACATTCTCTATTGGAGCTTAACAAGAGCTCCCTTTTTATGCTAAATCCCCCACAATTTAAATCCTTTTTTCCATTGTGAAGGATAGCTCTTTGTGTCCTTGCAGAAAGTAGCAAGTCTTTTGTTGAGGTTGATAACTTTTGAAAGAGTGATCAGCATTTCCTTGGCTGTATACCAACCTACACTTTTTATTTGGCAGTCTTCCATCAAAGCAGCACCACCAACCTCAGTGCCTGCATGTACACTTGGGTGACAGGGAGGCTTTTTGCCATCTTCATCAATGTTTCACATGCTTAGCATTTGTAGGCAGACCTAGTTAGCACCTTCTTCATTTCAGCTGCCAGACAGGTTTGATAATGGTTTCAATACAGTACAGCTGTCTTGGTTCCTTATGTCATGAAAATGTCATGTAACTGATGGGCACACAGACTGTCTGCAAGGACAGCTAGTGATTATGTAAAGAAACATATATAGGAGGACCTTGGGAATTTCGGGGTGTTCCTCGAATCCAACAGTTTAGATATGTACAGAAACAGCCGCTGATGGTCATTTTCTTGTTGTGTCCTTTTATTCCTGCTTGCCTGCCTGTATTCATCTGTTGGTTCTTGTCTCATGTTTAGATTGTAAAAGTTTTGGGAACAAAACTGCCTCAGTTGTGTGTTGCTATGGGGCCTAGCACAAAGGAGTGCTGGTGCTCCGCTGAGCTTCTTAGAAACCAGAAGTACACGTAAATGTCGGGTTTCTAGTAAACCTCTGCAAATCCCATTATTGTTGCTGCTTTACCATTCCTATTTCTAAGTATGTCCCACATGGTTTAAGAATTCTTTTTTAACTAGGCTATAAACTGCTCCTTGCTTTATTAAATGGCTCTAGAATTTGATAAATATTGTTTTAATGAGTGTGGTTATAGCAAGGGTTCAGGCAGGGGACTTGGAACATATGAGTGTTATTTGTGGCCTTACCACCCAGGTGAGATGTCTTGCACATCTGTGAAATGGACACAGCCACACTTACTGGATTATTGAATAGGGGGTTGCTATGCAAGGAAACTTCTAGGCTGACTGGTTGTCTGAAAGGTGTATTTTAAAGCATGTAAAGGACTGTTGTGCTATAGTTTTGGGTTCTTTGTAGTGCTATAATTTTAGTTCAGGACAAAATGTAAGTAGTTTTTTCCAGCATGCAGGCTGTCCATATCCATCCTTTTCAGTTATACTGTACACCCCACTTCTCTTAAATTTTTAGTGGTGAATTAGGTAAGAATGGTGCAGATACCTGCTCTAGTGCTGTTGCTCACATTTGTTGTGCTCTCGGGGTGGAAGAGCAGACATGCTCTTTGTAATGGATCAGAGGAAGCAGCACTCAATCAATAAATGTAAGAGAATCACATAGCAGACCATGAGTCCACAGCAGCAGTGAGTACCAGCCTCCAGAACATATTCATAAGGGCTGTCCTAACCACGTGGCTGAATGAGTGGCTGAGATGACCTTGTTCATTTAATTAAATGCTTTATCCTAATATGTTCTCTCTGGTACACAGGTGTTCCCTGATAACTAATATTGACCTCCAGCATGTAGGATAACAGGATCCTGTAATTTGTGAGCAGAGGTGGGTGAGGGATGGTGTCATGGTGGGGGGCAGTGAGGAACGTGTGTAGTTGAAACACACTGCAAGGTCCCAACAGTAGCATGTGCATTGCCCCACTGGATGTCACAGGGGAATGTCAGAACCACAAGAAGCTCTAAGGTTCTCCTGTCACTTTTGTTGGAAGGAGAATCAAACACAGTAACCTGGAAGACTGAGACAGATCACGGTGCCACTTTTGGGGCAGTTCATCAGAGCCACATTTGCTAGACCTGACGATAAAGTCTTCTGCCTTTCTCTCTCATTGTTTGCAAGGGGTGAATGCTTTTGCAGAGCAATTTGTAAAGAGTTATTTTTGTTTGTCCAAATTGTGGAGCCATGAATGTCAATACCCAGAATTTTATACTGCCTTCATGTTAGAAGTCATTTCCCCACAACTTTGCTCATGTGTAAATGGTTACACAAGGCAAAGGAATATCAGGAATACCTAGGGATGAAGAAAAAGTGGAGGCGTTCAATGCTTTTTTTCCCCTCAGTTTTTAATAATAGATAGACCTTGGGCTGCCTGGTCCCCTGAGTCAAAGGACCATGACTGTGGGAACAGTGACTTTCCTTTTGTGGACACTGAAATTGTAAGGGACCAGCTGTATCAGCTGAATGTTCACAAGTCCATGGGGCCTGATGGGATTCATCCCAGAGCACTGAAGGAGCTAGCGGATGTCATGGCAGGACCCCTCTCTATCGTCTTCCAAAGGTCTTGGGAGTCTGGGAAGGTCCCTGCTGACTGGAAGCTAGCCAGTGTTGTTCCAATCTACAAAAAGTACGTGAGGGAAGTCCCGGAGCACTACAGACCTGTTCGTCTAACCTCAGTTCCTGGAAAAATTATGGAGGAGAGTCTACTGGGTACTACTGAAAGGCATTTAAAGAATAATGCAATCATCAGACACAGCCAACATGGGTTCACAAAAGGAAAGTCCTGTTCAACTGATTTGATATCCTTCTATGATGAGGTCACCCGCCTAGTGGATGAAAGGAAGGCGGTGGATGTAGTTTTTCTGGATTTTAGTAAGGCTTTTGATACTGTCCCTCACAGCATCCATCTGGACTAGTTGTCCAACTGTGGGATGAGCGGGTTCACGGTGCGCTGGGTGAAGAACTGACTGAAGGGAAGAGCTCAAAGGGTTGTAGTGAATGGGGCTACATCTGGCTGGCGACCAGTCACCAGTGGTGTTACTCAGGGTTCAATTGTAGGGCTAGTTCTGTTTGGTATATTTATCAACGATCTGGATGCAGGAGTTCAATGCACCATTAGCAAGTTTGCCAATGGCACCAAACTGGGAGGTGCGGTTGATTCTCTTGAGGAGGCCTTGCCAAGGGATCTAGATAGATTGGAGCATTGGGCTATGATTAATGGGATCAAGTTGAACAAGTCCAAAAGCCAGATTCTGCACCTGGGATGGAGTAACACCGGGCACAAGTATAAATTGGGAGAGGAGTGGCTGGAGAGCAGCCCTGAAGAAAGGGATCTGGGGG
>WAAD01011192.1:0-13035 GCA_013389945.1 Fregata magnificens | reverse complement strand
CTGGCTCTAGGTGTACCTGCTCACGGAGGGGGGTTGGACAAGATGATCTCCAGAGGTCCCTTCCAACTCCAACCATTCTGTGATTCTGTGATCATGACAGGTACAAAATTTCTTTGGTTATCTCTGACCCAGGTTCTGTATCTCTCCAATAAGTTAAAGCTTGTTCTTCACAAGCATGTTTTGCAGTATTTGGTGCAGAGGGTGATATCCTTCAATGACAGAGAAATCCTCTTCTATTTTTGCTTTCACTCCAATCACTTGTAAATGGATAAAGTTCCTGAATGCACCTCCTTGCTGTCAACCTTTAATTAGGTGTGAAACCATCATCTCACAGAGCAAGTTTCCTTTGCCTTTAGAGGCTTGCTTCCTTTCACTTTGAAGTACCTCCGGCAAGACATGTCCCTTTCAATAGCTTCTGTTCTCATCTGACTCTCTCAAAATGCCTGGCAACATAATTTTTTATCCTCTCAGCTTGATATTGCCTTTATATTCCTTTTCATCCTACAGTGAAATATTTGTTATTGAATAAACTTTTCTGAATTGGTGGATACTGTTCAGTTCCACATACTGCATTCACTGAGAATTAAACTCTTGCTTGGGAATGTGATGAATATCTTATGATTTCCAGGAATAAAAAGGGGAAAAATGAATAAAATAGTGAGTGGTTTAACTGTTTTATGTAACTTGTTAAACTACTCTCACCACATGCCATAACAACAGGACAGCAACAACTAAGCTGATGCCAGCAATGTGGGCAGAAAGCAAACCTGAACTTCCTTTTAACCCTGCAACGTAGACCTAACTTGAGAGGCTGGGACAACATCCAGTCCATCTCCCAGCTTCCCTGTGTTCACCACCTAAAAGCTATAAGGACTGCAAGATCAGGAGACTACAAAAAATATCTACCCTCAGAAGCTGTATTACTCTTTCCATTTAGGGTATGATACAAGCGTGGTGAAATATAGAGGCACAGGAAAGGCCTAAATCAGCTAAAAGTACCACTGTGCCTAGTAAATAGTATCTCATCACAGCCCCTTGAAATAGCATAAATGGACTATGCTTTATGGCAAGAAATATGGTTTCAGCCTAGGGAAGTGCTGCCCACTGTGCACATTTGGTATTTGCAGCTGTAACAAAATTAAACACACTTTGGTAGGGTCTAGCTTGTGAGCTGCTGCTAAAAGGAAACTTTACAAGATGAAACTATCCCGCTGGTTACTGAGGAATCAGGACACTCCTTATCAGTTGAGGCAAGAAGAATTAAATCTTTGCACCTGTGTAACAAAAAGTGGTGGAGTCTAAAAGGAAAGCAGAAAAATGGACCCCAAAATGTATTTTGCTGCTCCATCTGTAGTCATTTAACACCCTCTGAAATAAATTTTCTGAGCATGCAAAATACACACATTCTAACTAAACCAAATTGGAGAAATGGTGAAATGAAGAGAATATCAGCTCTTTATTAGAGGAACAACATGCTGTTGCAGAGAAAATATAAACCACAGAAGTACTGAGGCTGTTAATCCATGCCAAGACAAGTTTTTTTAAAATACTAAAAAGAACCATAACACATTTTTTAAATGCCTTGTACCATTTACCACAGTATCAGGATTTTCGTTCCTTCTGGTCTTGCATGTGTTTTATACTTGTCAGTGAGTTAGAAACAGTGTGTGGTTACACTTCCAGAGGGGCAGAGCAGTGATAGAGTTGTGATTCTTGGCTGCAAGTTTTGATTTATGCTGGTGATTTGCAAATGTTAATTAAGTTTTATGATATCCAATTTGGGAATCTAAGGGTTAATAAGAGAAAACATTCTGATGAACCGTTCTTGGTAATATAATCATGGCGTGAGAATTATAATGTGAAGTCCAAAATCTTATCTCAGACTATACAGTGACTCAGACTGTTAGGGTGAGAGATCTCCAAAGCTATCATAATAGATGAGATTATTACATGCTGGAGCTGAGTGAATCATGTAGTATTTAATTGAAAATCTGAACTGTCACTTTATTTTTATTTTATGTAAACTTTACTGTGATTTCACTAGGTCTTGTAGAAAGTTTTTGCAACCATGATAATCATATACTATTAATTTTATATTAGCTTTATAAAAGCATAAAGCAAGGACTAGGTGAATCATAGTTTTCTAGAGAATTACCAGTTTATCAGCTTACTTGCTGCTAGGTGAACTAGATCATGGCTCTTGAAACAGTCATATTCTTGTTGATTCCAAATCTTTTCTAAGGAGAAGTGAGTGGTTCAGCTGATTGATATTATTTGATATTACTGTTATAAGTACCCAGAGATATTAACAGAAAATAGACCTGTTGCTTTGGTATTAAGGCAGGTATAACGCCCAATAAGAGAAGGCTTAAAGCCAGGTACCAGGTTAAAAATGTACTGTTTACTCTCAGGAAAAGGTTGATAAGTGATTCAGCTGGTATACGCCAAGGGAAGATGATTTCTGTGCATTGCCTCACCTATGTGGCAAGACCATGTGGCTCGTATCAGGCAGATGAGATAATCTGGGGTCCTTCCTGGAAAAGCTGTGATGTTACTTGCTGCAAGACCAACCTGAGCCAGGCTGATGGCTGCTCCGAGAGCTGACAATCTCTGGCCATTGCCAGCTGAGTGTCACTTCCCTGTAGATCTCTCAACTTGAATAAGCAAGAAAAGAAAAGGCTGGAGGGTAAGCTCTGTTCAAGAGAGTTGAAATGATAGATACAGTCAAAAGCAGGATGAAGAACTGAATGCATGAATTGCTCTATTCTGTTTCCATGCTGATTATATGCTTGATCTGCCTTTTCCAATTTTGAACTTCCAAAACACTTTATTTCTTTCTTTGTGTTTTAAATTTGCTCACACCTTTACTTTTTCTAGTTGCAGATCAAAAACCTGAAATGGTGATTGGAGGATTACAGACTCGTCACAAGTTCCTATCAACCACCAGAATCTTAGTCTTGATAACACTTGTTTAGGCAAAATTTATATGCGAGTTTTATTTCTTACATAGAAACCTCCTTCTTTATCACTTAAGAATGATGTTAGGTAGGGAAAGTCTTATAAAACCAGCTTGTTGACCTTCTATAAGTAATGGTGTTAGGAAATATATCATAGACCTTTGTGAACAGGTCTTCTACTGGTACTCAGAGTTGTGTAGCCTTTTGAAAGCTAGTGTTGGCAGGGCCTGATAGATTAATTTCCTAAGTGCTTTCATGAATTAAGTGACTCCCTTTTATTGCTGGTAGCAAAATACAGATTTTTTTTGAAGAAATCATTCAGTGCAAAGAGTGTCTACAGTTCATATACAATAAAAAATGTTTACCCTGTAGGCAGCTCCAGAGTTGCTGTGTTAAGATTAAGACTTGCATTTGCTTTTTACAATGATCCCAGCAAAAAAACAATGTGAGCAAGATGTATAGAGCAGTACATGTTTGGCTTCTGTAAAATGAGCTGATGAAAAGACGATATGCCCAGCATGTCCATTATGTACAAAGGTAAACAAGCAGAAGTGTGTGCAGTGTTCTTATGCTCTCAATACTGAGCTACAGAGGATCTAATGTAACTTTTTTTTTTTTCTTCTGCATGAGATCTGCAAAATGTTGCTGTTCTGTGTGACTTCTTAAATACTTCTGAACAGAGATGGTATGGGACATTTAAAAAGGTGTTTGGTGAAACCAAGCCCAGCCTCTGATTCTGGTTGTGCCCTGGGTTTTTTTGTGTAGCCAGCTGTCTTCTGCCTGGAAGCCTGACCATTAAACAGGAAGAGGCTAGGGTAAAGGAGAGGGGCTTGAATGCCCCTGTGGGTCAACGTGACGTAGTGTGTTCAACTCAAGTTTGGTTCTGGGAACTATGAATTGGTTCTGGGAACTATGAAATAGTTCTGAGTGTGAGGCTAGCTGTTGTCAGGATGTAGCCTGGAAATCATGAAGAACTACAATTAGGAAATGATATGAGGGAGAAGCATGGGAGTCTGAGATCCTTTTCACTTTCCTTCTTATTTTTTTGGTGGTTACTTAAACCACAAGCCTGAGATAGTTTTTGTGTTTTTGTGTACTCTCATAAGCACTGAATCCAGAAGAGATCCTATATGTGTCTGCTTTGTGCCCATGCTGGAGCGTTTATTTATTTATTTATTTAGTGTGTGGCTAATTATGCAGCTCCAGATCTGGGTTTTTAAAAGCAGAGATTAAATACCCAGATTTTTAAAGATAGTAAGCTCATTTCTGATTATTAAAACTTACGATAAGCCAAAGGTTTCAGAGGTTGAATTCCACTTAGATAGTACTTAAAAACAAACCCGATAATAAAGATGAGCTTAGTATTTTCATGAGAAAAATGTGACAAAATACTGAGCAGAACACACAAGGCTAAACCTCACAAATTAAAATACTGACAAAACATATCTGTAACTCCTTTGATAATGGTTTGTTTATCTTGCCATACAGACGGTCACAACTGTTGTTTTCTTGGCCACAAGGTTTGCTGCCAAAATCACTTAGCTCCTTAGTATAAGGCATTGTCAGGTTATTTGCCAAATGCAAAGCCAAAATCTTAATCTTCATGTGAGTAATTTATAACCTTTCCTGCTTCACAATGAAAGGTGTGCTTTTTAAGAAGAAGAAAATTTACTTAGAGCAAATCAGAAGTTGAGAGATACCCTATCTTTAAATCTTTCAGCATCTAGAATTACCCACTCTCTCAGCAGGTAGATTCATAGACCTCCATATTACATGAAGGGCTGATCTACATATATGGTATATAAAATATACCATAGCAAGTGATACTTGTGGAATGGGCTTATATATTACTTAGTTTGGGAAATGTGATTTTTTTGTGAAATTCTGTATCACCATTTCCAAACTTCCACATATGCTACTTCAAAATTGGTTAGAAAGACATCTTATTTTTGTGGCTCCTAAGTATGGGCATAACTTCCATAAGTTAAAAATCCCCAGCAGGAAACCTGTCTCTCTCTTTCACATTAAAAAAAAAAAAAAAATCCCAAAATTGGCACTATATTTTTTCTTCTCTTTTTCTTTTTTTTTTTTTTTCCAGTGAGAACCCTTTACAAAAGTCTGTAGCACCAACTGGAAAGAATTTTCTGCCAGAATGGATTTAGCAGTGGTGTACCAAAGCCTGTTCTTGTGGTGTTGCTCTGAAGAGCTTTCTGATGCTTTCAGTACAGATACAGACTTCTTGTGAGTCTAAGGCTTGACGCTTAGGAGTCTAAGGCTCCTCCTCCTCTCTGAGTGGGGTCATGTAATGGGGAACATTTGCCCCTATTCTGATACACGTGTCATGGGCATGTCCCAGTCAAAGGCCACGTAACAGACACAAGCCGGGACAATAAATTTCCCAGACATTCAGTAGCCTGGAAGCCATGCTCTGGCTGGTTGACTCTGCCCCACAGAGGAAGGAATTGGAAAAGAGCCTGTTATGTGGAAAATATGAGTTCCAGCCCTATTGCAGGGACATGGAAAGGTTGAGGGAGAAGAGGAAGCAAAAAGAAATTGGAGGGTAGTGTCCTTTCCCTTCCTGCATAGTCTAGTAAATCCATGCAGAACATACCTGCATATATATAAATATATACATATATATCTTTAATAAAAAATTATTAACAGCTGTCTTTAAAATTACAATGTATATACTGAATACTCACTGCATTCTATTCCATTCCTGAAATAATTTTCTGCTTGCTGACTGCCAGCTTCAGGACTCTGATTTCTTTCTAGCAGTTGCATACCTCTCTTACAAAAGCAAAGTTTTTGTAATTCCCTCTTAGCAGGTTCAGGTTTTGGTATGCCTGTATGCAAGGTTAGATGTATGACTGTACTAAGTAGGAAAATTTACCCTTCCTTGTGCTCATAACTGATATATTAGTCTGTTACAAATGGAAAGCTGTTCCCTATTGTTAACCTCAAATATTCAAAAAATCATAAATTAGTGAAACTCTTAGGCTGGCTTAAATGAGAGTACAAAAGCTCTGGTACTTTTTTTTTAAGGAGAGAAGGTCAAGAGCTGGTTTTGAGCTCTTAAAATACATATGAACCACATTTTTGAGGTTGCTCTAACCTAAATTTTATTTCTTAAAAATGATGTCTCAAGGATTCAGCTATAGCAGCATTATAGAGAATGTTGGAAATTTCTGTATTTTGCAGTGAAATATGCATGACTCAATTTCCCTACTCTTGTGTTCTTTTCTACCCAGTTCTTTCTAAAGTTACAGGATGGGGTGAGAAATGAGTAATTGACAGATCTGTTTATCAACAATATTTTGTTTGGAATGTGTGAGAGTTAAAATACTTGATCAAATCAATCTGGCAGTACACTGGTAATACTAGAGAGGGTGTCTACATAGAGCACCAGCTTGCTGTATATATCTGCAGATGACCAGAGTTTGGAGCAATGGAAAATTATCAAGGGCTTAGTGAAGACAAGAAGTGCTGGAAGGAAAAAAACAGGAATGGGGAAGAGAAGGACAAGTTCTTGTAGTGTTAAGGTGGATACAGACTCAGGTGAACTGGGGACCATGAAGACAAAACATTATTTCTCTGTACACAGATTTTTTTTCTACAAACTTGGTAAGAAAAGATGAAATAGAATGTGGACTGTCAAATTGAGGATTTTTTAGATGATTTGTTTATTTTCTGCTACTATTTTGTTTTAAAAATATATTCAGAAACATTGCAAAGCCTGCTACTAGCATATCAATTGTGAGAACTGTAAACCAGAAGATTATACACATAAGAAGATTTTTGCAGGAAGTCTGTGTGCAGTCTGAGACCTGGCTTCCACTCATGCTATAGGTCCTACAGTGTCGACAGTCCAGTGACCGAGTTTCCTGAAAAGAGCCTAGTTAGTGGATCAATCTTGTTCTCCTCCAATAATATGTCTCAAGATTAAAGATAAAACTGTAAGGATTGACAACCGTATAGTTTTATCTTTCTGCTGTTTCATGCAATTTGATAAAGATACTTGGCAAGTTCCTTCTCATTCTTCTTAGCTTGGCTTACTGGCTCTCATCTGTGTCAGGCAACCACAGCAGTATTGTGGTGGGTTGACCTTGGCTGGATGCCAGGTGCCCACCAAGACGCTCTGTCACTCCCCTCCTCAGCTGGACAGCGGGGGAGAAAATATGGTGAAAGGCTTGTGGGTCGAGGTAAGGACAGGGAGAGATCATTCACTAATTACTGTTAGGGGCAAAACAGATTTGACATGGGGAAATTAGTTTAATTTATAACCAATCAATTGGAGTAGGATAATAAGAAATAAAACCAAATCTTACAACACCTTCCCCCCACCCCTCCTTTCTTCCTGGGCTTAACTTCACTCTTGATTTCTCTGCCTCATCCCCCCAAGCAGCGCAGGGGGACAGGGAGTGGGGGTTGTGGTCAGTTCATCACATGTCTCTGTCACTCCTTCCTCCTCAGGGGGAGGACTCCTCTCACTCTTCCCCTGCTCCAGCGTGGGGTCCCTCCCATGGGAGACAGTCCTCCACCAACTTCTCCAACGTGGGTCCTTCCCACAGGCTGCAGTTCTTCACAAACTGCTCCAGAGTGGGTCCCTTCCACAGAGTGCAGTCCTTGAGGAACAGACTGCTCCAGCGTGGGTCCCCCCCGGCATCACAAGTCCTGCCAGGAGCCTGCTCCAGCGTGGGCTTCCCACGGGGTCACAGCCTCCTTGAGGTGCATCCACCTGCTCTGGCATGGGGTCCTCCATGGGATGCAGGTAGATATCTGCTCCACCATGGACCTCCATGGGCTGCAGGGGGACAGCCTGCCTCACCATGGTCTTCACCATGAGCTGCAGGGGAATCTCTGCTCTGGCGCCTGGAGCACCTCCTCCCCCTCCTTCTTCACTGACCTGGGTGTCTGCAGAGTTGTTCCTCTCACATATTCTCCCTCCTCTCTCTGGCTGCAAATGCACAGGTTTTGTTCCCCCTTCTTAAATATATTATCACAGAGTCGCCACCACCGTCGCTGATTGGCTTGGCCTTGGCCAGCGGTGGGTCCGTCTTGGAGCCGGCTGGCATTGGTTCTATCAGACATGGGGGAGGCTTCTAGGAGCTTCTGACAGAAGCCACCCCTGTAGCCCCCCCACTACCAAAACTTTGCCATGCAGACCCAACAGATTCCATCCCTCGCCTCTGTGAATCACATATTTAAGAATTATCATTAAAAACCACATTTATCACACAATCTTCAAAATCTTCTCAAACTTCACTCCCATAAACAAAAAAGAATTCCCCACACCAAAATTAAAATAACATCATCACAACACCGGATGAAAGTAGACAATTTACACACAATCCACCCCTCGTCCCTTCACCACAAGTACAACAGAAATCCCCCATGAATTCACTCCACTTTTCACTCTCTAGCTGTGTTCAGTCCATGTTTTGCCCATTACCTCTCCCAATTACTATCCTTATCTCGAATTCTTCATGTCCCACGTTGAGCACCAAAAAGGATTGTGGTGGGTTGACCTTGGCTGGATGCCAGGTGCTCACCAACCTGCTCTATCACTCCCCTCCTCAGCAGGATGGGGCGGGGAGAAAATAAGATGGAAAAAACCTCGTGGGTTAAGATAAAAAGACAGTTTAATAAAACAAAAGCAAAGGCTGTGCATGGAAGCAAAGGAAAACAAAAGATTTATTCTCTGCTTCCCATCAGCGGGTGATGTCCAGCCACTTCCTGGGAAGCAGGGCTTCAGTATGCATAGCGGTCGCTCCAGAAGACAAACACTGTAATAACACATGCCCCCCCTTCCTCCTTCTTTCTCTTAGCTTTTATTGCTGAGTAGGCATCATATGGCATGGAATATCCCTTTGGTCAGTTTGGGTCAGCTGTCCTGGCTATGTCCCCTCCCAAGATCTTGACCACCCTCAGCCTACCGGTGAGGGGGGAATGTTGGAGAGACAGCCATGATGCTGTGTGAGCACTGCTCAGCAGCAGCCAAAACACTGGTGTGTTATCAATGCCTTTCTAGCTACCAAAACAAAGCACAATACTATGAGGGCTGCTATGGGGAAAATTAGCTCCACCTCAGCCAGATCCAATACAAGTGTTTAGTTTCTGAAACTGGAAAAGGATGGGATACAGATTATTTTAATAGCTGTTGTCTTGTTTTGTTTTTATGCAAATATTTTATTCTCACTAGCATCTACAAAACCTATAGAAAAGATTTATTCCCACTTCACAGTTCCCAGGTAATATCTGATCACATTTGCACAAAGTATGGGTAACAACTTTAAAAACTTTAAAAATGTACTTCAGTGAAGTATGTGAGTAATATTTTTACCTTGTTTTGGCTTTGCTGCTAGGAACAAGTTAGACCAGAGTTGCTAGTGCCGAGGAGCCAGCTAGTGGGTGAATTTTTCATTTCAACATAATCTTATTCATGGTTTGTCTGCTCAAGTAAACATGGCTCTTTTTGCTCTCAGGCAACTGAAAACATTCATATAAGGTCAAATGTAGTGTAAACGGAAACCTGTATCCTAAAGCGTAGAGAAAACACGCAACATTTTTTCAGCATGTTTTGATCTCCTATTTTTCCTCACAGCTTTATATGCTCTATATAGGAAAGCTCATACTACTGTTGCTATTCCTGCTGGCAAGTGCAGTTGTTTCAAGCTCCTTTCCCTCACAGGACTTGCTGTTTAGTAGAAAAGCTCGACGCAATGGAGTTCAATAGCTGCCCTTTCCTTCAGACAATTGAGCTTTCTGTGCTGACAAGTGTGCTGGGAACTCTTTGACCTCCTCTTTCACATTCCCTGTTGCACAAATAACACTGAATTGTGGCTTCCACACATAACACAGTGGCTGACTTCACCAGTTGCTGAAGCTTCCATTATCCCTCTCAAGCAAAACCAAAAAGCACTGTGACTTGGAATCATGGAAATTGCAAATCTGATCTTCAGCTGTAAAAGCTGGCACAACTTTGCTAAGGTTGATGCCAGTTTACAGCAGCTGAGGTTCTCAAATTGCAGGGGAGGAAAGGAATTTTGAGCTTTACAATCCATCTTAAATATAAAGTTATAGCTAAGGATGAAAGTGACCATTTTATAATCTAGTCTGTCTTAGAGTAGGACCCTGACAGTAGAACTTAAATTCTTTGTTGATGGGGAGACAATAAAATGCTCTGTGTTTTTCCTTCTCTTTCTTCACTTGAGCACTAGCATATAGTGTTTGTGGTGTTGGACAGACAGAAAGACTTGAAACAGATCTAGTTTGAGTTTGAGCCACATTTTGGGGAAGGATTGTTTTTTATTGATCTACACCAGTTGCACCTTCATCTTGAATGCAATTATATTTCCAGATGGAAAACATTATATCCTCATAGCTACAATATTGTAGTGTTGTAGCTTTCCAGCTACTCCTGAGCTGTTGTTAAGTTTATATAATCTAGTATGGTTTTGCATTCTAGTGAAAATGAGAGTGTGGGATCTTTATTTTTTTCCCCAAAAACCCACAGAAGAGGAACCTTGAAATAGCAAGTAGACTGATGAGATGGGGCATGAGCCTTAAGGGTAAGAAAGTGCTCTCCTGCTTCTTAGTTGTGCATCCTAATGACCTCGTTTCAATAGTGCAAAGAAACTAAATGGCTTTGAAGCCAGAAGGCAGGAGCCTTGTTCTGTAGATTGCCCAAGTTCTACCATACGGGCCCAGCAGTATCTAATCAAATCTCTAATTCTGCAGCTTTACTGTGGAATTACAACTCCATAGTGAATATATGAGTCCACTCCAATTCTCTTTACCCCAAAACTGACATCTTCTTGCATCCGTGTTGTATTTCACTCTCCACTGTAAAATGTTTCTTCCCAGGAATGCATATGTAAGTGTGTATGTGTCTTGGTATCAGTATCATTGTAATAGTTGTCTCATTTCCTCATTAAGTTAGGGCATCAGAAAATAATGCAGCTGTAACAAGATTAATAGGTCAGTAATCCCTAAGCTGCTTCCTGCATGAGATGAAAAGAAATTGGTGTGTATACTTTGGATGATGCATTGAACCTGAAAAAAACCACTGTGCTACAGCTGGCTTTTGTGTGATGGATGATACTATAGGTAGAGATGAAACCTTGATTACCAGGGAGTCAAGTTGCTGCCTCTGGCAGCATCACAGGCACCTGGAGTTTTGAATTTGATGACTGCGCTCTTCTAATGTAAAAGTAACAGGAAAAATAAGTGAACATTTGAAGCATGTTGCAACCATAGCTGTTATTAAGAAACTCCTCCCTGCTACATTCAGAAACCGTCATTGCTCAAATGCGTCACAAGACAATGAGGCTTCACAGTGTTGGGTTGCTTCCTGCTAAAAGCAAGACTAAAATGAACAGGCAGAGGGAAAGAGAGAGTAGATAAGAGAGGCTGGCAGAGGCAACGGCTAGAGCTCTTTGTTCAGTTACTTGCCTGCTGTGATGGTTGCCTCTGAGGCTTAGCAAACTCCTAATTTCCAGTCTACTTTCTCTAGTGGCTGGCTACACCTTCAAAGTTAACCCCCAATAAGTTGCCAGGGAGTATAGAAGGGAGAAAAAAAATTGCCTATAGAAAACCTCTTAGCCTGGATATGAGTGCTGTGCAGAGTTAATAATGACTATTCTGACCAGAAAGGGTGGAAATTATTCCAATAGAAAGAAGAAATAAAGCTATTTCTGTCATTTTGACAGACTGTGATCTAGAATAACAATAAAAATGAAGAGGCTGAACACACTAACGGCTAAAAAGGAGAGGGAAAACCTCCAATAGGCTAAATTCCTTTTGATGTTTCTAATGTTCTGCTCCAGTTCCTAATAATCACTAGGATTATTAGTGTATGTTTCCTGCAAGCCTTAAGACAATACGTCTGTTAAGGATTTACTCACTTTTTGAAGGCTTTTATTTAATCATGTAAACTGTTATGAAAAACAGATAGTTGCCCACAATGTAAGGAGAAGTAAAGAAGAATGTAAAACAATGCTGCAGAGAAAAAAGGATTAAAACAGCAGAGAACCTATGATGAAAGTTCAGATTGCATCTCACTGGACAGGTTCAGCTGGGTTATTTCCAGAGGCTTTCTCTCCAAAGACCCAGGTTGTAGTAATTTGCTTACGGTCTGCCACTGGCTTTGATGCCATTCAGCTACTGCAGTCGCACAGTTTGCAAGTGTTTCCTCTGAACTTAAATAGGGCAATCCAGCACAGAGGGGAAGAGTAGCTTTGTTAAAAGGCAAATTGTGATACTTAGTTCATCATTGTCATTAACTTCGTTTGTTCCAGTGACACACAGCTGTTCCATCCAAGTGTATGTGAGCTGCTGTTCAGCTAGACACTATATGAACAACTCTATTCTGGAGACAAGTATGATAGGCAATTATGCAATATTTAGGACTGATTTAAGAGGGTGTTAGACATTTAGATATTTTGAAAACCACTGGAAGTTCCAGTCTGTATTTTCCTTAAGGCCCAGAAATAACTCAGAGGTCTTCAAAGTTGTCCACTGATTTTCAGAGTGTCAAAACGAGTGGGTATTAGGAGGCTGATGTCTCTGTCACTTGATGGGTTAGATCAGTTGTTCTGCTGCTTCGAATTACTTTTCTCTCTCTGATTATGAGCATCTATCTCACAACTGTCACTCATTTCTAGGGGCATCATCCATACTTGCATGCAGGTTTTTTATGTCTGTCTTATGTCTGAGATTTGGGCTCTTTTTATCTCAGGAATAAAATATCCATTTAACTTAGAGAAAAAAACCCAACCCTTCCAGATTACGATGTTTGGCATTTCTCCACGTTTATGACCTTAGACAGTATGTGAAATACAGTTCCTACTGGACTGTATTTGTTTTTTATCAATGTCTCATTGTTTCAAGTGGTGCGTGATTCCATGTTATTAGATTTTTCTTATAGAAAGTATTATCATGCACTTTTCCATGATTTCCAGCACAAATAACTGTGCTTCTGAGGCTTGAGCCACCAAAGCTTATCTAAACTGATCTTTTGACTTTGTGATTTCTTGGGTTATTGAGCCTGTCACTCCTACCGGAGGGCAGCAGGGAC
>WAAD01011191.1:0-81417 GCA_013389945.1 Fregata magnificens | reverse complement strand
GTTGGACTTGATGATCTTAGAGGTCTTTTCCGACCGTAATTGTTCTATGGTTCTATGGTCCTGCAGTCTGCTGCCAGGGGATGTTGCCTGCTTTGCCTACGTTTAAGGGGTAGCTCTACCTGCAGAGTGAAACTCCAGGAAAGCTCCCCACTGCAGTTTATGTTCAAGTCATCACATCGCAAAATAATGAGTGCTGATGTGAAGTGGAGGCTGCTGGTTTATAACTACAGACCAGTTCAAAGAGAAGTTGATTTTCCTGCCCTCACAGGGCTAAACAGTGCTGAAGAAAACAAAAAAGACAGTTTATATTCTAAAGGAAAATTCCCTATGTGAGATGGATTTGTTCTATTATTCTGACTGACTTGGCTGAATCCATGGAGAGAGACTACACACACTACACTGTGAAAGATTTATTGTAAAACCTTTCATCATAGCTTCACCCTACCTACAAAAGATGATGGTCCCACATATTAAATGCCAATCTTTCTCTGTCCCTCAGGGAAGTAATATTGATTTCCTTTTAGTCACTGTAGTTCAATAACAGCAAGGATATGCAATTATGAAAGTACTTAGTGAAATATAAATATGAGGTTTCCATTTGGTAGTGTTTTCTCTCCCTATTTGCTGTTGTGGTCATGCTTCAAACATTGCAGGAGAGGATCTTTAGGCTCTGTTGGATTGTAGGTAAGTTAATATACACTATGGCATTTCTTTCAAGGCTTAGTGGACTGGTTTATGTAGAGAGTTGCATTGCGGTTGAGACAATTTCTTTCTGTGTTCTCTTATGTTTACACTAGAAATTTAGGTTGCATATCAAGGGACAGGAGAGTGACTGGCCACAGCATGGCCCATATTCCCAATTCGGTTATTTACTTCCCTCTGGTACAACAATTTGCAGCCAGTTGAAGCACTCTTAGGATCTGCTTTAGTGTAAGTGAGCAAGGAAATTTCCTGGGTAGTGAATTCTTGGTATGTGAATACACATGCTCTGTTCCACATTACTGTTAATGTGCATTCCTATATTGTCTTTTTTTTACACATATCAACACCATCATGGATACATTATATACATTTCAACATGCATATAAAAAGTAGCTGGTAATACGTGCTAGTTGAAGTTGTACTGATATTTCATTTTTAATGCTTCCTCATATTCATCTTCAGTAAAATTCTGTTCTTGCATAATGAAATTTTTGTCCAAGGTCTCAACACAGCAGCGAATTTCTGTTGATAGCTTTTCAGAAGCTAAAGAAAAAGCCTTCAGCTCTTTCTGAATTTTGCAATATTTAAATGATACATGTAATATTTGTGAGGAGAAGGCATAAGTTGATATTTTCTGTGTGAAGAACTGGAAAAAAACTGAATGCAAACACTCAGTTGTCAACCCTACAAAAGCTTACATACAGTTAACTGCAAGTGCGTGAAACATTCCACCAAAAGCAAAACATTTACTATATCATAAAATGCTGATGGCTGAGTCAGAATGACCTGCATAATGTTTTATTTATTCATTTGGAAGAATGAAATTTGTATTAATACACATTAATACTTATATTTTATTACATGTACCTGCAAACAGACATACCTATGTACTATCAGCACAGAGCAGTTAATAGCTGTGATGATAATAATCATGAGACAGATCCAATAGTCTTACCTTGTACCTGCAAATTCAAAATTATTTCATCTGATCCCCAGTTGTTACTGGCCACACAGCTGTAGTATCCAGAGTCTTCTGCTTTCACAGTACGGATGACAAAGCTGCCATTGCTAAAGATGCTTCTTCGCCCATCAATCATCACTAAACTGGGTGTCCCGTTACTACCTCACAGGAAACAAAGTGCATACATTAAAGAAGTTACAATCAAAATTAATCAGAACTGGATTTTTTTTTTGAACCAATTAAGAATGGAAAGAAAGCAAGGGGCGGGGGTGTCCACTTTAATAAAGATAACAAAGGAATATTTTCTGTTGGGAAACACCTGCCATTTGCTTAAAGAACACACACATCCTGGCTCCAATTTGAGTGAAAATGGGAACTCACTCCTTCCTTAACTATCTGCTATTTCATAAAAGTGCCAACAGAAGAGTAAAAGGCAGTTCTTGGCTACAAAGTCCATCCTTATAAAATAGTAGCTATTTGTATCAATGCACAAGATGGTTTCATGGCACTGCAATATCACTGCTTACGCAGTGCTTGGATGAAAATTCTTGTCCATGTGTATTTCCAAGTGACTCTGTCAAATGGTGAAACTAAAAATCAAAACAGAATAATGGAAAAGAAGATAAGTGCAAGACATGTACATTGCACTCCACAGAAGGATTTAATGCATCAGATATTTTGCTTTCTCAGACTAAAACTATTCTGTGTGCCTGAACTTAAAACAGAAAAGAATCCTTGGTTTTACGTTTTGAATGTTTACCTTTACCCCTTCTTTGTAACTTTTCCTCCCTTTTGATACCTTCTAATCACCACAGCCAATTAGTTTTAGTTCAAGGAATTTCTGAACTCCACATTTACTGTGACTGTGTGCAGTCCCTGCAAATGGTCCTTCTTTCTGACACAGTCATTCCGGATCACCCACACCGCAACCCTCAGCATTTTAAGCAAATGGGCTTTATTTGAGCTATACATTTAGTTGCTGGTTACCTATCCTTCATCCATTTGACTGTCGGAGCTGGGTCTCCAACAGCTTTGCAAGGGAGAACTATGTCCTTCATCCAGGGAGTTGTCACTGTGCCGCTGAATGTCAAAATCCTGGCAGGAGCTGAGCAAGAGAGAGCAAGAAAGACTGAAATGAGGTGTTCATTCATAGTGTCCTTGGAAGGGAAACACAGTCAACCAGACTTAAATGTGGAAAACCAAGCCACAAGCTGTTTTCAAGCTGTGCTTTTAGGAAACTAATTTCTTTTAACTCATAATATCAGCTATTTATTCAAGCACAAGTTTTATAGTTTTAGTATCTGGAAGACAAGTAACTAGAAGAGAGATGAGGCAGAGGACTGGAAGAGTCCCTGTGGAGGAAAAGAGCAAAATCATCTTTACTGATTTTTATATATTTCATAGTAGAAATTATGGATGAAAATTATGTCAAAGGGATGCTTCTGTTCAGATTTCCAGCAGGAATCTTCCACAGTAGACAGGTATCTTACAAAAGCTAAATTATTGATACATCACTGTTACAGTAGCTATGGTATTTAGCAAAATAAACTTTCATGTATGAACGTGTGAGTAGATTGTAAGGAGACTATCTGAAGTCCACAAATATGAACAAACTCTTAAGTCAGTTTAATTTGTGTCAACTCTCATATCACCTAAATGTATCAACAAAAATATCACTGCTGTAGTTTCAGTGTATAATATACAGGAACACTAGGGTTGTGTTAGAGTTTCATCGTACGTTATTACTCAAGAATGATCCTTGATAGAAATAGACTTCTTGTTGGCCTCTAAACATACATTTCAAAGGCACATACTGAATACAGATACACTAAATACTGTATTTTTAGAAGTTATACTTAATAATCCATTTTGTACCAATTAGAAAAATATGAAAATGAGGCCCAGCATCAAATATAACTGGGACATTTCATCTCAATGGATTTTTATCCTCTACAAATAATATATATAAAAAAATCATGCATAAAAGAACAGCCTTGAAGAGTTAAGGGAAATTACTTGAGTAGGCTGCAGTGGGACTTGAGATATTAATAAAAAAAAAAAGATTTCATGGATTATACAATGTTTGGACTGTGTTGCCTATGTTCTCTTCAAGCGTTGTGGAAGACTAAGCTTCTTGAGAGATTTTTCTCTGGTCAAAATTTTAACTGAAAGCATAACAAGTTTTAAAGGTTTAGGGTAATGAACAAAGTCAGGGTTTGGTAATGGGACGACACTACTTTCCTAACAGCCAAGCATTGATATGTCCCATCCTGGCTAAACAGCATCTGAAGACCCCTGGCTCCCTCCTCCTGGCAGCTCTGATGGTTAGCCCCAGCAGGAGAGTGCTGCGGCATGTGCTGCCCTGAGGAGGTGGTACACCAGAATGATGCAAAGACACTGGTCAGTCAGTAAGTCTAATGATACAGCCTTATTTTCCACTGTGGCACTCCTAAGGCCATATCTTCTAGAAAAGATTTACACAGACTTATACTGCCACAAGCTGTGGGCTAATTAACCAAGCTAACTGAAACAGAAAAATGCTCAGTATATGCAGAGACATCGTGTGAAATGCTGACTCCACTGAAGTTAGTGTTAGAAGGCTCATTTGTCTTCAGTGGTGCCGGGCTTTTGTTGCAGGTGATGCTTAATGGTACTCATGCCGTCTTTAAAAAGCAGCAGGAGATGCCGTCAGCTGTGACTATCTACAAAACACATCTGTAAGCTTCTGGACTGCTCCTAGTAGCCGCAGTGCATTCTGAGCAATGGTGGTCAGAAACTCGAATTCCTGTTCCATGCAAAATTCTCCCTGTAACATGAAGCCTGAAAACTCATTTGAAGTGAGCTATTAATCCTTTTCTCCCTGGCTTTCCCACCTCTCCAGTGCTTCTCAAAATATCCAGCTATTTCCAACTGCTGCCAGTTACTTTAGGACAAAGCATGTGTAATGCAGGAATCCTGCTGAAGCCTTCAGCAAGACACAGCACCGCTGTTACTAAACTTTTTGTGATACCCTCTTATTTTTAATAGTTATTGCAACAGTGAATTCTTACGTAAGTCATAGGTTGGATACCAGATCTCCAGAGCACAACAATTATGTTGTACCTCCTGGTTTTCAATATCCTGTGTGTCCCATTTTATGGTGATGTGCAGAAGTAACACAAACGTCACAGAAGCATAAGCCAGTGGTAAGATCACAAATCATAACTCAGAAGTCCACATTACAAAAGCATACCACACTATTTTTGTGAAAGTACCAACAGCTTTCTATGCATTATCTTGTTCCTTTCACATACTGAATGCTTTTGAAAGAGATGGTAAAACAGCATGAAAATTCTCAACTCCAATTTTCTTTACAGCTTCTAATAATGTTCTGAGACTGCTAACAGATACACAAACAAAAGAAAACTAGAAACAAAATAAATGCCCAGGGAAATTAATCTGAAAGCAATATGCTTGAAATGCTAACAGGCATTCATGAGGTTAAAATACCTGGAATCTCACAGACCTCTCCCTTTTGAGCCAAGGGAGCTTTACGCAGCATGTAGGCAATTCAGCTGCAGGGCTTACCTCTTTGTTATCGAAGCTACCCAAATGCTTACCAACTACCCACCAGCCTTACGTTAGATGGCATGGCACTGGATTAGGACTGTGTCTGTTCCTATTTTTTGCAAATTGCCCAATCATTAATTGAAGATAAAGAGGTTGCCTTCACAGAACAGTGCACTCTCTTATGCTAATGAGGTTTTCTGTGTGTTTGTTTAAATTATGAATCCTATTACTTACACCTACTGTCATAGAAAAAGAAACAGGCAGAAATTCTTTGCAAGCAGTTGTAACACACTTTTTTTTTTTTCCCTCTAGAGGACATAACCGAATTTTAAAGGTATACTGTACAGGAAAACTGAACAAGAGCTATGACAGTTGACTGCAGCTCAGCTTAATCCAAATACAAGAGCCATCAGTAAATACCCTGGGTCAGGAATTTCTTTCATTTACTTTCTCACAGGAGAATATCCTGTGTATTCCAGTATGATGATCCATTAAAGAAACAGACCAATGGGGTGTGTGTAGTATCCTGTCAGCCCCACACGTTGTTTAAAAACATTAAACACACAAAGCAACATAGACTAGGAGGCAAATCTGTTTAACATTAATGCTCAGGTAGTCTACAAGAACAGGGGAAACTCAACATTAAGTCAGAGAGTTCTCCCCAGAGGATAAGATTGCCATGGGTCTAGGTCTGTTATTGTCATGTTGCTGGCAAATGCCGTTCTCCATCAGTCATGGTCAGGAAATAAGAGGAACAGGGTGCATGCAAGGCTTTCTCTCTTTTAGACATATTTGATAGGCTAAACCCACAACTTTCAAGTCAGCAATGAAGCGTAATTTGAGGAGGGGGCATGGCTTGCTTACGTGGAGACTGAACATTCATTGCCGTGATTATTTTCTGTTTGGGTTTTTTGGCTTATTTTTGTCAGTTAATTACAGAGAATAACAATCTGTTCTGAGAAACAGAGACACTAAAGAAAAAAATGTTAAATTGAATTAAGCTTTCATTTAAATTGGACTATCTATTTCACATCAAATCCCTATCTAGACGTTCTCATTGTTCTCAAAGGTGTTCTTAAGGGGGTTATATTTAAGTTGACATAATTCAATTCAAAATTAACTCTCATTAGCTGTCATGATGGTATCATTACTTGGACAGTTACTCTGAAATAAGTGGAGGAAAAAAAGAAGCAAACAGCTTCACAATAATGGCTCATACGATGTTCTTGCACTGGGGACTTGTGGCAAAATCAGGTTATAACTGCTTCTAACCCTGTGTTGTGTTACTTGCTTCAGATGTACTGGGGGTAGAAAGGTCTTCAAGGCTATTAACTCTTCCCATTCTTCTTCATGTGTGTGCGTCCACTGCCCTTATCACTGATCACTGCCTTCTCCCAGCTCTCTAAAAAGCCCAGTGATGCATTCATACAGGAAATCTGGTACATGATACAATAATTTTTTAATCTGTCTACGTCCAAAGTTCATAAAATTGCCACACAATCAGTATACCTAGTGTCTATCACAGCCTCCACAAATAATGGATTATTCATCACTTTGCAGTCCTAAATGCATGTAAGAGAGGCTCATCTTGAGCATCATCTAATGCAGACTTTATATTGGAGTATCGCTACTAGCTCTGACATTGACTGGATGCATTCTACTGTCCTTCAAAATAAAATCTTGTTCACACTGACTTATTTATGTTGAAGTAATTAATTATTTTTCCTTAAAGTCCCCTTGCCTTTTCATAAAAGCTATTTTTAAGTTCACTTATTTGGCATCATGCATCATATTAAATAAGCTTTGGAGGAGCAGAATTAATTCCAGTTTCTGATAAGCTTGTTCAGTTTAGGTACATGCGGATCAGTTTGCAACCGAGAACAATCGCATACTACATTTCCTCATAACTAGAGGTTATGCATCTTGGTACCTGCAAACTCTGCAGTGTTCTGCTTTCATCTTGTCTGAACAATTCACACTTTTTTAAATACATAGGAGATGTAGAAAGAGAATTTCTAGTGTATTATGTGCAGGGGTCCCTGCACAGTCCTGGGTTTGCCAACATCCTCAATCTATTAGTATTGCACCATACTGTTGTCTAATTGGTTTTGTTCTTATTCAAGCATCAATGTTTATGTTTTATTTTTGTTTCCTTTTTTTTTTTTTTTATCACCACACTTTCATTGCCCACAGGTAACAGCTGGCCTAAGAGGAGGACCACACTGACACCTTCGCCCTGTTTCCCTGAGGTGTTTTTCATGGTCTTCCTTTACAGATACCCTTTACACTCCTCATCCACCTTTTAAGATCTCAACTTTGGTTTCATCGATGTTCAAAATGCAGTATGCAGTTATCCTACAGGAAATTCAACAATGAAAAAGCTCCAGACTTTTCAGATCCTTCAGATTTTCATAGCCTTTCCGCCATCCTTCAGGTCACTACTCTAACACTGTGTAACTACTAAGAGAAAAGTTCCAAAAGACTGTACAAAAAATGGCAGAAAGAAGCAGAAAGTAAAGGTGACTTTTCTCAGTTGACAGAAAAAAACTGTAAGCAATGGTACGGGGAGCAAACATTTCCCTGCTTCTTCCAACTTAGGCCTCTTTACCTTACTATACCCTCCCCACACTTATACTGTTAAATCTCCCATTGTGCTCTACAGTACTAATATAGTAGCTACTACAGGTTTCTCACAGTAATGTTGAAAAATATCCATCTCATATGATAAAAACTTTAGCCTAGAGAAGGGACAAAGAAAAGACATGCAAGTTCCCATCACAAGCCTGAGGAATGCTGTTTGCAACTTCTGTGTATTAGGAAGCTATGTCAGGTGTTGAAACAGTACCCTCCAAACACCAACACTGCCATCTATGACAATAGCTCTGATAGTTAATCTACCATCATCAAACTGGTTATCTACCACCTAGGTAGGCAGGAACAGCAAGCTTCCCTATGGTGATGGTATATGCTTTTCCATGCAGAAAGTGCTTCCATGTTGGTGGCATTTAGCTGAAGTTCTGCAAAGTTTTTTTAGAAAGTATATGTCATTATAAAGCCCTAGACACTTTATTTTACATAACTACATAATTAGCCACATGACTGAAAAATGAGCAGGCTACCTTTGCAACTCTAGGGACCCGTGCAATACAGTGTTCATATTGGCACATTCTGTGAAGTTACCAATTTGAGTGGAAAAAAATAATCGGTCTGAAGACCCCATGTAGGGATTGAGTACTGATGGGACACTTCTCACCTTGCGGTCTAAAATGTTGGGTCTCTATTTCCAAGCTAAGGTGCTATAGTGTTGAAAGCATCATGTCTCACTGTACAGGTAAGGCAGAATTCATGGGCCTAAGCAATATCTTTTAATAGAACAACTAATACAGCTGGGAAAAAATATGTAGGATTTGAGGCACATTATCCCTTCTTCATATCTGAAATAGAAGCAGCAAACTTCAAAGCTAATGCAAGCTGAGAACAATTGTTCAGAGTTTAGGTATGTTAATCAGACCATTTTATACAGAAGATAGTACTTGTAGAGTACACAAGAGAGATTAGCAAGGAGGAGAATGATAAAGAAGTTATCTTGTATGGCAAGGAAAAAAAGAGACACACGTTCAGAAGGGGAGGGGGATCATCTGCAAACCCTCTGTACCGAAAAAAAGAAGATAAAAATTGCTCCAAAAAGCAATTTATTTCCTTCTAATGTAGGTGGGATGAATTACCCCCTAGAGGAGCATGCCATTGTCTCTCTGCTGACTACAGCAAAAGCTTGGGCAATTAGCTGAGAGTTGTCACCTAACTTTTTGAGAGAACTGAAGTTACTCCTGATAAATCCCACTCTTAGTAAGCAATGAGGCATAAAGAAGCCACGTGCCAATTATAACAGTAATTAGCATTGTAAAGTTCTGGATTGCTTTAAAAAGCACTGTCACCATACCTTTAGCTAGCGGTTCCACAGTGATAATCTCGCTGTTGTTGCCTCTTCCCGCAGCAGTCACTGCTACCACCCAGACGCTGTACTGGCGATTCCGGCTCAGGTTGGGGATTCTGTAGGAAAATGAGTCGGGAGAGGCTTCAAACTCGCTGATTACCTGTGGTGGGAGAGACAAATGTTTCCAGACTAAAATAAACAGTATTTGGAGAAAGTCTGCTAAGCTGAGTGCTACAAAGCCTGTTACTTCAGGGTACTTTGAATGAGTATCAATTGCTCCAAACAGATGGCCGATGGCAATAAACAGAGCAGACACAGTAACCTGTTGCAATCAATTTATCTTCAGTGAATTTGGGCCTATATTTTGTTTACAAATAGTTTTTATTCAGATTAGGACTTTTATGTGTCTGTTTATTTTTATGGGGTTGGATAAGCAATTTAAGTGAATATATTTGACAAATTTTTACCATCATAGTTCTGACAAACCAATTTTGTTTGACACAAAACTTTCCCAACGGAGGATTCAGTCCTGCATCTGCTGTGAAATCTGGACTTTACTACTCGAGATATGTCTTTGGTCACCTAGAACCGTTGTGCTGGTGTTCCTTATCCCTGGGTTTGGTGGCTTATTCCTTCAGTAATGGAGTGAATCAAGAAATAAACCTCTATTCTGTAATAGACAGTTCAAACTTCCTCCGAGTCTAGTTTTGTTTAATCACAAAATGACTTCCATTCAGATTCCCAGCAGAAGGTCATCTCAGCTATTTAGCCGCATTGGCAGGGAAGGACAAGCGCTGGAAGAAATGCCAATTCAGTCTATTCTTGCACTGTCACTCAAGTGCCTCGGCTGTGGGCTGCAGCAAAGCTGACCAGCTGCTAAGCAGTACTTGCTTATCAGTGAGATGTTCTGCAGTCTGCTTGAAGTGACCTGTGCGAGGAAAGGTGTGGAGGAATATATAGATTCCTCCAGGGTACATGGGCTTTTTCCACCTCAGCACATCCTCCACAGGAAGCTCAGCTCTTGGTGGAGGAGAAGGGAAATCTCGTCAGCCCTGAACACGATTACAATGTTCAGCATAGCCAGTTTTACTTCTGACACAGGCTTTGTGATTCTTGTACACAAAAATAGAGGGGCAACGAACCATTAGAATGAATAATAAAGACTCACTTCCCTGTGCAATACTGAGCATGGTAATGGCTAACTAACACTAGGCTAAAAATAATTAGAAAACCAATGACGTAGAAAAGATGATTTTACTAGGAATCAGCATTAAAAATAATGCATCAGTGTAAAGTAATCTGGATTCAGACTGACAGAAGGTGTGCAAGGAATCTCTTTGATATACAAATATCTGCTGGTGGTAAAGGCCAATTTCATCTGATTAGCATTTCAAAAGGCAGGTTGACCTGAAACCATTGGAATATGTAGTCATTCAAAATGAATTCCAAATAAATAAGGACTGTTTCTGAGATATCATTAAACACCTCTCCAGTGTGAACTGGTAGCCAGTTTCAGCTGCTGAATGGGTCACTGTATTTCTCTGTTCTTGAGCTGGCATGTCCTAGAGCCAGGGGAAGAGGGGAGTTCATCTCATCTCACTTTTGAAATCTAGAGTGAAGACATCTGTATCTAAGCCAGTCACCTTGACTCCCTTCAGAGACCATGTAAAGAAAAGGTAACTTCTAAGGCAAGGTTCTTCTGGCCTATTTGAGACACATACATTACAGCGGAATGAATCACACCCTTGAGATATCTATGTTTCCCCACCAACTATAGAGGTGTCCATATAACTAGCCCAGGTAGACTTGTCTGCGCTGAAGGCATCTGAAGTTAATGTGCTTGTTAACTAAAATATTTTAAACTCCCTGGCTTTTATACAAATGTGTGCCTCTCTTTGCTTCTACAACAATACATCCTGTTTCCTCCATGGAGACTAACTTTTCTGGGGAGACTGGTTTGCTCCAGCTAACAGTTATCTAGGCTCAACAAAAGCCCAGATAGGGACCTTGCTGTGCTTTCTAGCCAATCTCATTGTTCCTGTCAAAATGCCAAGTCAGCTTGTCCCATTTAGCAAGTATTTGCCTGGGTTTCCACTTCTGACATGAAGAGGTCAGTGCAGGTAGACGCTTCTATTATT
The DNA here is from genome assembly GCA_013389945.1 of Fregata magnificens. Taxonomy (NCBI): domain Eukaryota; kingdom Metazoa; phylum Chordata; class Aves; order Suliformes; family Fregatidae; genus Fregata; species Fregata magnificens. The sequence goes on along the minus strand of WAAD01011191.1, from coordinate 70,133 downwards.
ATGTGAAATATTACAGCAGGTTTTGAGAACCATCTGTCTTGACATTTACACAAGAATATTGGGCAAATGCCTGTGGCTTGACAGGCCAGCCTTTGTGAGGTCATACATAAAAATTAATGTATTGACCATGGTACAGGAGGCTGAATTTTAATATTCAGGAGGAAGCATTTCCTAGGGTTAATTTGAAAGTCAAACAGGCTAGGCTGTCTCTGGCACTTAGGCTCCACTCATTAATGCAGCTATCAAGCACAAGCTACTTCTAAACAAGCTATTAACATGGGATGTGGATACAGCATTTAGGAACAGCTAACGATTATAAACTTCATTATTGCTAAACTTTCATTCCAGCAAGCATCAGTCCAGTTAAATTTACACTGTTTTTTCTGTGACTTCCATAGTTTATGAAAGGGACATATGGCTGCCTTTGGAAGCCACTCCTAACACTGCAGATCTCCTGCTTGAAATGCCTTGCTGCTCTGCTTCCCCCTGCAACGACAGACTGGGACAGTCAGACAGACATACACTCTGTATACAATTGCTAAACACAGCTCAGAGGAATCTGGTTTGAGATTATGTTTGGGATAAGATGAGCAGCTAGGCAGAAAAGGAAAACTTCAGCCTTGAAGCTATAGCACGGGTACTAAGTGCTCCTGCTCTGAGGACCGAAGTTAGAGACAAATGAAAAGACAAACAACCCTCCAAAATTCCTCTGGTTGCAATGTGGTCAGCTAGAAGAGCAAGCAAAATTGTCTCAAACCAGAGGAGCTTTCTCTCCCTGGAACTCCAAAGATGGAATAATCACAAAATTAGCTTCTCTAATGCCTTTTAAAATGCCTTGTCTTCAATTCCTTTCTTTCACCCGCAGAGAACCAGCATCATTCACACATTTGCGGCTGTAGCGATTCCAAATATAAATTCAATTATTCATGGAATTAATTTATTAATTGAATCTGGTAAGTGTATCTTCACTAAACTAATGATTCTTATTTTCTTAAAACAAACTGCTATGGCAAAAGATGTAGGTTTCTAACTGGTTAACATACAGATTCTCTTTCCTCAGCTAACATTCCCTTTTAAACACTTGGGGATGCTCCAGTGACAAAGAATCGATTTTACTTTTAACTTTTGCCTGTCATTTCAATTAGACTAACATGCCAGAGACTTTCATTATACAAGAAGAAAAAAGGGAGCTTTGTCAGCAAAGAGAAGATTAAACAACTGAAATAAGAAATATTTTAAAGGAATGTCACCTTGTCACATATTGGTCTTTGCATGTGCCAGTATGAAACATATACTGCTGTTTTACCCCCAAAGCAGTAACATGCTTGCTCAAGGCAATTTTTTTTCTAGCTGCTTTTTAAATTCAGCTTATAGATGATGGGTTAATTTGTCTTCTGTCTTTAGCTCACTGTCTAAGAAGGACAGACAGGGCCATGTCTCTAAAAAAACAGCAAGGGCTATGAAGGATAAAATGAAATCAAAGTCCTTTATCAGGGTGCAGTTAATCTACTTCCCAAACCAGGCAACAGGAAGAGATGCTGAGGAACAGCCACTGCAGGGAACATCATTTTCCTCTGATGCAACTTCAGCTCTGTTGGTGTACATTGCTTTGTATACTTTGAAACAGTATGGCATCTCTTGGCATTTCTGACTCCTTTAGAAAGCAATTATATAGGTAATGTGCATAAATTCTGAACCCTCTGGCTGTTTCTTTGGGTTTTTTGTTTGTTTGTTTGTTGTGTTTTTTAACCCAGCCTGGGAAACCTTCAAAAGGGCGCTTTAGAAGAAAAATACATTTGTAACAGTTTTCCAAGCAATCAATCAGGGAGATTCCCAAGCAGGGAAGTAAGGTAATAGGTAGCATTTACTGTGGACTGGAAGATTATTTAGTCAAAGTAATCCTGCACCTTGCCTACAACTGCATCTACACAACTTCTGATGTAAGATACGTGCACTGAAGATCTCTATCTCCTCGTTCTCTGCAAGTTGTGAGGAAACTTGAAGGTGAACTGAGAAAGCCATATGGAGACTTTAAGGACAAGAGTGAAAAGCAAGAGACATCCCAGGTTTGTGGTGTGTGTTGTGAAGTGAGAGTGTATAAAAGTTGGCTACCCATATATTGGCTGCCTCATCTTGAAAATTTAAAATACGTATATATACTACCTAGAGTGGCATGTGTGTTTTCACTATGAATTTAGATATAAGATATGGCCATAACATGATCTAAAAACAGGGCTGGAAGGACCTTGAGAGTTCACCCAAGACTATGCTTCTTTTTTAAACCAGGTTCAACTTTATCTGCACAATTGCAGACAGATGTTTGTCCAAACTGATTTTGAAGACTTAAAATAAATGGAGATTTTGCAACTCCCTAGGCTGCAAGACCTATTCCATTGCTTAACTAATCTTACTATTAGAAAGTTTTCTTGAAATCTAGGTTGAGTTTCCTGCTGCATTTTAAGCCCATAGCTTTCCAGTCTATTAGGAACATGGAGAATAGATTATTACCTTCATCTTTGCACCAGTCTTTAATCTACATGAAGTTTTATCATTCCTTTCCCCACCAGTACCCTCATCTTTTTACAACCTAATAACCCGATGCTTTCAACATTGCCCAGAAATCACATTTGCTTTAACAGTTTCTCTAATAATATCTGCTGTTAGGCTTTGGACTCTAACGCTGGTCCATAGCCTTCTCGAATACAGTTTCCAAACCTGTATTCAACAATCCCAGGGTATGGCATTTGACTTTCACAACAGGATTATAAAGGTAGCTAATGTTCATCTTGGGATGCACAATAACCTCAAAATCCTCCTCTGAAGAATCTAGCCAATTGCTCTCTACCCAGTACTTTTGTAGTTGGTTATTCATAGTACCCATTTTCTTGCACTTACCCGTACTAAATTTTATCTAACTTTTTCCAGACCAGTTTCCCCGTTCATCAAGATCTGTCTGAATTCTAGCTCTGTCCCCAGTGTACTTGCAATCCCACCCAGCCTTACATCTCCTGCAAATTTAATAGGAACTCTCGCTATTTCATTATCCAGGTCACTAATGGAACCACTGAACAAAAGTGGACTCCGGAGGGATACCTATGCTGCTCCCTCCTGCCCACAACAATGAACCACTGGTTTCATAACTTCCCACAGAACAGCAATCAGTTTTATATCTAGCCTGAGCTGTCTCAGTGACACCATGTTTGCCTAGCTAGGTTTCTCTCAATAAACGTGCATCCTCTGGGCTTATCTCCACTGCAAAATGGGAGAGAGCCAGGGAGTGTGTTGAGCCCTCCACCCCGATGATCCACGCCACTTTTTAACTTGACCTTTAGCTCAGTTTTGTACTACTCTAAATAGCTGTCTCCAAAACAAATCCGCTTTAGAGGGGATAGTGCTAAGCCATGTAGACAGACGTCAGTCAGCGTCACATACTCTTTGGGCCAGGTGCTGCTCCTTGGCCCCTGTTTAATCAGCAGTACAGATGAGGCCTACAATGAGCACTGAGTCTCCGCAGTAATTAAAGTAAGTTTTTAGTTCTACAGGGTCGAAACACAAAGATCTCCATCTCTTTGTACAACACCACCACAGAATTGTCTACCCTGCTCTACCTCAGGCCTTTGTTGCTCCTGGAAATGATGTTTTAGAGTCTCTTGGACTGACAAGTTATCCAGTAATGGGGGCTATGCCAAGTTGTTTCTACCTGGAAGCAAACTGGGTTAATATGAAATCAATACATTACTGTATTTATAGAGAATGAACTTCAAGTTCTGCATCCCTGAACAGAGTAGACAGACCACTGGTGTGCCCTCTCAGTGAACTCCCTAAAGATATGAAACTCTGCCTGAGGTCATGGACCAGTACTTTTCTCCAGTACTGCTGGCTTTTGCCTTGCGTCCTTTCACAGATGGACAGACTGTCAGAGCTGCAAATAACTACCAATCCTGGGCCACAGTTTTCAGTAATACTCTGGATACCACTTTGTTCATACAAAGGCTTCTGTTCAGGTCTTGCTATTTTGGCTCACATTTTGAAACATGGCTACTGTTTTTCACTCAGCATTATTGAAGATAACTGTTGTAAACAGAAGCTGTGCACAAAACAGAATACAACTTCCATATAAAATTTTATCTTTCCTTTTTTTTTTTTTTTTTTTAAATGTGGAACTGAAATGTTAGAAAATGCAACACAGAAAATTTGGAAACAACAGAGAGAGCTCCCTGCCTTACCACCTGCAGGAAAATCTTGCAAAGCCATTTCCAGGAATTACTCCTGGAAGACACTCTGCTGCCTGGACTTCCGGGTAGTCCACGTAGTCAAGGAGTCTGTTGCTTGGGAGCCACTGAGGTACACCACCTGCTTGCCTCTTTGCAGCAAATCACAGAGAGTCCATCAGCCTCCTGGGGCTCATGACCAGGGAAGCAGCACATGGTGTCACAGGCTGGTGACCACAGGAAGGTCAGGAGACCACCTTTTGTGCTGCCAGGAGTTCTGCTGCCTCCTTTGGTGGCCCCCAAGAAATCAGGTTTGTTCAGAGCATTTCAGTCAACTCACAAATTGTATGACACCATGTGGTGCCAAGTCCTCTGTCCCCTGTATGATACAGAAGGGAATGGGATGAATTCAAACCTGCTGAAATACACTGCAACTGACACCAAGGATTTATTGTTAGACTATATTGATATACCTGTATGTGAGACTAGGTAGTGAGACAAGACCAGAATTTTGTGAAAAAATCAATATCAAATTTGTTTTAGTAGGACTTTGCAAGGAGACCTTTTAATAATCATATAAAACAGCACATCATCAGAATTAATTTCTATTCTGTTGACATCTCAAATGAGTTCTGCTCTATGACAAGAATAAGATGTAAAAATGTAAAGTTGACAAAGCAATTAAAAGAATGAATGTACTATGTTTGGGAGCTGGTAACAAAGTTGTGAAATAACTATGAAAAATCTGCAAGCAGTCCATGTGGTATCTTAAAAAAGACATATTTTAAATACCATTCAAAATATGCTTTTAAAATAACCCCAAAATTATACACTAGTTCTATGTTATATGAAGAACAAGAATTAATAAACATAAACATCTTCATGCTGTAAAAAGCACTGTATAGATACAGTGATAAATATTGCTTGTGGTACACAAATCAATGAACATATATTTTAAATTCAACCTTACAGATTTTGCTGACTCTAAATAAGCTTCTGTTCAACAGTAACTATCTACTTAGTGAACTTCTGCCAGATACTTCTCCCTTCTTTTAAAGAGACTTTCAGCATCCTCCCTTTAATCACTGAAGCCTCTACAGTGTGTAACAACAAATCACTTCTGGCTTATAATTGCTTTTGCTCTATTTTCCATGCCTTTTATTCAAGCCTTTAAACTGGAGAGGAGCCAGGGGTCAAAAAGTATGGCGCAAGCCGCCTCACATTGAGTTAGAATTTGGACAGATCCTATGCAAAATCAAGACAAGACTTTTGTCTGCCTGAAAGAATTGTGTGGAAAATACCTGGATGCTGGGAATCCATGTCAGCTAATTCTGGTTCTTTAAAGATCTAGTTTAAGGTAATTGTATATACTTCCATATCATCTAGTTTAAGATGTATATAATCTGGCTTAAGATAACCACGTATACTTTCTCTAGAGTAAACAAAGAGAAGGGAAGCTTTTGGAAGAAGATTCATCCAGCTTCTCCCAGATATCTAGCTTCTTTCCTTGAATGAAAGGAAAGCCTTGATGAACCCAGAATCAGCATAGGTATCTCTCTTCGAGATGTCTGAAGTCAGATGAACTGAATCCCACCTTGAGCCTACAAGTTACAGAGACAGAGCAGAGATAACTCCCTTCTTTCTCAGGGCAGCCCCCAGAGTCTCCTTTGTAGGCTTTTGATAGGATATCAGTAATACATTGCAAAGAATATCCTCCAGGTGTTTTCTGGAAGATTCTGCATGTGTTTGTATTGGGGAATGCATCTCAAACTTCCTGCACTTTGATCACAACAACCCCATGCAACGCTACAGGCTTGGGGAAGAGTGGCTGGAGAGCTGCCCGGTGGAAAAGGACCTGGGGGTGCTGGTTGACAGCCGGCTCAACATGAGCCGGCAGTGTGCCCAGGTGGCCAAGGAGGCCAACGGCATCCTGGCTTGCATCAGGAATAGTGTGACCAGCAGGAGTAGGGAAGTGATCATGCCCCTGTACTCAGCACTGGTGAGACCGCACCTCGAACATTGTGTTCAGTTTTGGGCCCCTCAGTAGAAGAAGGACACTGAGGTGCTGGAGCGTGTCCAGAGAAGGGCAACGAAGCTGGTGAAGGGTCTAGAGCACAAGTCTTATGAGGAGCGGCTGAGGGAACTGGGTTTGTTTAGCCTGGAGAAGAGGAGGCTGAGGGGAGACCTTATTGCTCCCTACAGCTACCTGAAAGGAGGTTGTAGTGAAGCAGGTGTTGGACTCTTCTCCCAAGAATCTAGCGATAGGACGAGAGGAAATGGCCTCAAGTTGCGTCAGGGGAGGTTTAGATTGGACATCAGGAAGAATTTCTTTACTGAAAGAGTGGTTAGGCATTGGAACAGGCTGCCCAGAGAGGTGGTGGAGTCGTCAACCCTGGAGGCGTTCAAAAAATGTGTAGACGTGGCACTCCAGGGCCTAGTTCAGGAGTCATGGTGGTGTTAGTTGATGGTTGGACTTGATGATCTTAGAGGTCTTTTCCAACCTTAATGATTCTATGATTTTATGATTCTATGCATTTGTGGAAGAGAGGAAGGAAACCTGGAGAAAGAGTCTGATTCATGTAACTTTTTCTACTGAACAGAACCCGCCCCCACTGTAATACACCCTCACTGGGGAATCTGACTATAGTTTTTCCCTCAATATGGTGCTCTACAGATTGACAGATAAAGGTGCATAGAGATGTGAGAAACAGATGAATAGTCTAGCTACTACTGCTGCTACTGCTGCTACTGCTGCTGCTGCTGGTGGTTATCCTGTCACAGGACTGAGCAGACAGAATATACATAGGAACAGAGTCTTGTGCAGACATCATATGCCTGTTGTTTAATTTGGCAGCAGGTTAAACCACATAATTTTTTTTCCCTTTTAGTGGGTTTTATCCAAAAGCAAAAAATGAAACAAATATAGAAGTCTAACAGGCTCAAGAGTATGCTTCTTACGGAAAAATAAGTATACCAAAAAGATCAGTAACTCTCTGCCCCAAACAGTCCCAGATGTTGGTCAGTTTCCAATATCAATTATGTTTTCAAGTAAATTGACTTGGGTTTTGGCCAAATATAAGATTGTTTCCTTCTTCTTCACTACTTCACGTCTGTTCCTCTCCCCCATCTTCCAAACCCAACAGTTTCACAGAAATATTTCCAGGCCAAAATGGATCTTTGCTGGGCTTTCAGCTTTTGTATCTTTCTAAATCCTTTGGAGAAGTCCAGAATTGTAGATTACAGTTTACAAAGATTCTTTCAGACATGGGTCGCTGCCAGGTACCTGGGGCTGACTGTAGGGTTTGTACTATGAGATAATTCCTGTTCATCACCCTATTTCAGCATTGGGGTCTGCTATGTGTTCTGGTTCATCATCCAGCTAATCCAGCTGATACTCTTATCATGATAGCATCATCTGGGATCTTTGCAGGAACATTCTCACTCCATTCATCTGGTTCAACAGCATCTTGCTCTGGAATGTCTTCTCCTCCAGTCTTCAGGCTGCTGGTCATTTGGGACCTCAGTCAAGGTGGGTTCAAGGGAGAAATCATATCTCTTAGCAGAATCCCACAATTAGCAACAGTTTGATCAACTAACATTTCAAAACTATTGCCAGGATTCAAGACCAGAGAACAAACTGGTTCTTCCTATCAGAAAAGTAGGTTTTTAAATTTGTACCTGGATGCTTTGCAAGCTTCTTGTCATATTTGCCAGTCTTTGGGTACTCGCGCTGGAAAGTGGAAATGCAATCTGAAGTCTTCCTCACATAGAGTTTTACTGTGGAGTTGATCACAGTTTGGTTCAAGGGCTTTGGGGAGCAGCTTCACAGAGGTACTGCTGCTCCATGGAAATTCACTTCATACTGTACAGTAAGAGATTTGGTGTCAAACAGAAAGAGCTTTAAAAGTCTGGCAGAGATACGACTACTGAGCACTCAGAAATGAGATGGATATGAAGCGTTTAATCAAAGGCAAGGGAATTCACATTTAAGAATCACAATCCCTCCTGCAATGTGCTGTACAGTTATGGGTTTGGTTCAGTACTAACAACAGGTTTATCGAACGTCATGCCCAAGAGAATACAGCAATAACTTTGTGCAGCATAGACAGCTTTTCAGAAGAAAGCAGTAATGATTACAGCTTGGGTAATGCAGCTTTTCTGATGGAGAAACCATACACTGCACACACACATAGAGCTAAACAGATATACACACCTTTGCTAAATGGAGAACATTGTCAACTATGGAGAAGCCAGTCCACTCTGCTTAGACAAGAACACGCTGCATCAGTGAAAAAGTCCCCCTCAGAGTGGCAGACACCTGTGCCACACTTCCCTTTGCTGTGGGGGTGGTGTGGGCAGCAGGAGCTTGTGGCAATAACAGTGCTCACAAGCTAACTGATGAGTGTTTGGATAGGGAAAGCTTGAGTGGGCTCATGGTCTTGCAAGAAGAGACCCGTTCAGGAGTGAGGGAAGCCACAGTGCTGCTGACTGGTAGAGCCATTGCCACATCAGTTATCACAGCAGGTATGCAGAGGGGCCCAACAACTCTCCTCAAGACTGCATGTGGTGATGAAAACCTGAGTCACACAACACAAACAAGGAAGGACAGCAGGAGAACATGCTCAAACAGGTAGTGGAAGGTGGCGGTCAGGATATTAGAAGGCTGGAAGTTGTGACTTCTGACAACAGGAAAAAGAGTCCTGCTCTGCTTGCAGATCTGCACATTCAGAATAGTTACAGTGCCCTGGGCACCGGTGTGGATGAAGAAGACCCATCAGAGGATTCGTCAGAGCCATCTGAGCCTTAACCTAGTGTCTGCACAAAAGGAAAAAGACATGTGATAGTTACTGGAGACTCCCTCCTGGAGGGGATGGAGGCACCTATCTGCCAACATGACCTAATATCTTGGGAACTTTTTGCTTGGCAGACTTTAAGATCTGAGATGTGTGGAGATATTGCCAAGGCTCATCCAGTCCTTGGACTATTTTCCCTTGCTGTTTTTCCATGTGGGCACCAACACTGGCAGGGGCAACGTGAACCATATCAAGAGTCACAACAGAGTTTGGGAGATGAGAGTGAAGAGCAGGGGGGCCCAGGTGGTGTCTCCTCAAACCTTCTGATGAGGGAGAAGGCTCGAGCACAAGTTAGCCAATTGATGTTGCAGGGTTGGTCTAGCAGGGCTTTGTCGTCTAGGACTGCAGGACCTTGAGGGATGAGAGCTACTAAGCAGGGATAGGATATATCTGGCGAAGTGCAGCAAGAATGTCTTTGCGCAAAGGCTTCCTAACCTAGTGATGAGGTGTGGTTGGGGAGAGCTACCATAGTAGAGAAGCAAGAGCCAAAGGGGCAAAGCAGCTGTGTCTAGGAGGCAACATTATAGAAGAGGATGTCACTTTTCCCCTGTAAGAGCAGCACAATTTAGGATCCATCTCAAACTCCTGTACACGAATGCATGTAGCTTAGAGAACAGTAATTGGAATTCTGTGTGTAGTTGCAGACCTACGGCCTCATTGGGATTATGGTGACATGGTAGGATAGCACTCATGACTAGTGTTCTGCAATGGAGGGATGCAGTCTCTTCAAGAAAGATGTGTAGGAAGGTATGAAGGAGGGTTTGCCCTTTGTGTAAAGGAGTTTCTTGAGTGCATGGAATGCTGCCCCAGGGCAGGTGACAAACCAGTAGAGAGCTTGTGGGTAAGGATCAGAGGACAGACCAGTACTTGCAGTGTAGTAGTAGATGTCTGCTACAGACCTCCTGATCAAGAGGAGGAGGCAGATGAAGCCATCTTTAAGCAGCTGAAGAAAGCCTCACAAGTGCACATCTTCGTACTCATGGGTGACTTTTACCACATTGACAACTGCTGGAGGGGCAATAAGACTGGAAGCAAGCAACCTAGGAGATTTCTGGAAAGTACTGAAGACCGTTTCTTGACGGAGATGATCAATGAACTGAGTAGTGGAAATGCTCTGTTGAACCTGTTGTGATCCCATGGGAAACTGTCCCGAAGGGCAAAGAGGATTAGCACAGCTGGCTAATCTTCAAGGACAACCTCCTCAGAGCACAAGAATGGTCTTTTGCAATGTATGGAAGGTTGAGCAAGCACGACAGAAGGCCAGCAGGGATGAACAAGTAGATCCTGGTTAAATTCAAACATAATTTTTTTTGTGAAGGACAAAAACAAGAAGGGTTTCTTTATATCAGCAGCAAAAGGAACGCTAAGGGGAGTTTGGGCCCATTGCTCAATGAGGCAGGGTACTCAGTGAAAAGGAATTTGGAAAGAGCTAAGGTAATCAATGCCTTTTTTGCCTCAGTTTTCACTGGTAAGGTTTGCCTATCCAGGTCTCTGAAACTTCTTGAAGAGTATTTGGAAGTGAAGCTGCACTCACAGTAGAAGGAGATTGCATTAGGGATCACTTAAGAATCACTTAATTAGACATACAGAAACCCATGGTACCAGATAGGATGCATCTGAGGGTGCTGAAGGAGGTGGCTGATGTCATTGTGAGTACTCTTGGTTGTATTTGAAAGGTGATGGCAATCAGGAGAGGCTTCTGGTCACTGGAAAAAGGCAAATGCCACAGAACTTCAAGAAGGCCAAGGAGGATCTAGGTAACTACAGGCTGGCCAAGCTAGTCTCAATAATATGAGATGGTTATTGAGCAAATCCTACCAGACGCCATTTTTAAGCACATGACAGAGAGGAAGGAACAGTTGACGTGGATTTACCAAAGGTAAATCATGCTTGACCAACCTGATTGCTTTCCATGACAAGGTGACTGGCACTGTGGACAAGGGGAGGGCGGTGGATGTTTACCTCAGCTTTAGCTTTGACCTAGTCTTCCACAGTGTCATTATCACCAGATTGGTGAAATATGGGCTGAATAACTGAACAATAAAATGGATGGAAAATAGTCTGCACTGCTGGGCTCAGACTTGTGATCAGTGGTGCAAAGTTCAGCTGCAAGTCAATAATTAGTATCCCTCGGGGATCATTTTCTGGAACCAATACTGCTTAATGTCTTCATTAATGACCTGAGAGGCAGAGCAAGAGTGCACTATCAGCAACTTTGTGAATGGCCTGAAATTGGGGGTAATAGTTTATATGCTGGAGAGCAGGGTTGTTGTTCAGGAGGACCTAGGCAGGTTGGAGAAATGGGGGGACTGGAGTCTCATGAAGTTCGAAAAGACCAAATACAAAGTCCTGCATCTGGGATAGAATAACCCCATGCACTAGTACAGCCTGAGGGCTGACTGTCCAAGAGGCAGCTCCGCAGAACAGCAGGTCTTGTATTAGCAGCTCTACATTCTTAAGAGCCAATGGGTCCAGGGAGGTGATCCTTCCCCTCTACTCCACACTTGTGAGACTGCTTCTAAGTACTCTGTCCAGTCTTGGGCTCTCCAGTACAAAAAACCCATGGACGTACTGGAGCAAGTACAGGACAGGGCTGTCAGGGGATGGTGAGGAGGCTGGAACACAGCACATACATAAAAGGACAGGTTGAGCCAACTATGTCTGTCAGCCTTAAGAAGAGAAGGCTCAGGAGAGACTTTATTCCGATCTACATATAGTTCATCAGATGATACAGAGAAGATGAAGCCAAGCCCTTTTTGAAGCTGCAGGGTGGGAAAAGTTTTGACATGGGAAATTCTGATCAACTGGGGGAAAAAAAATTACCATGAGACCATGGCCGAATATTGGAACTGGGGCCCAGAGGGACTGTGGGATCTCCATGCATGGAAGTGTTCAAGGCTTCACTAGATATGTCCCTGAGCAACTTGATGTAATTAAACTTGCTTTGAGAAGGGGGCTGGACTAGGCGACCTCCAGAGGAACCTTCTAACCTAAATTCTATTATTCTGTGGAAGTTTAAAAATGGAAATCCAGTTGGCCAAAATATGTATAGAAGACCTGAAATCAAACACTGGCAGAGTTAATGTGCAACTCTCCGAGAAAAAGAAACACAGATTGCCACCAAGATGTTTCCTAAGTTAGATGGGGGAAAGGCTCCAGTAAAACTCCTGTGACATTTTAGGCCCTTGGCAGTATTGTATGTCTTTCACGTCTGAACACTTTCTATGCACAGTTGCCCAAACAAGTTCTGCTTTTAGCTTTTACTATCAGGAAATCAGAGAGCAATAGCGAGGTCATCTTATTCCACATATTAATATGAGTGGAACGAAGACAAGAACCAACTGACAATGTCCTGAAAAGGAAAATCACTGAGGAGGAGAGCGGTCTCCATTTATTATCCTTTTATAGTGCAGTCTTACTTACATGACTCCTTTCCATTAATCTCCAGGCATCCCATGGAGAAAGCAAAAGACTGATGCACAATTTAATGACCTGCTTTGTTGGAAACAGCAGGATAAGCCTGTTTAATATGTTTGCTCCTATTAGTGAATGACTGACCAATGGATCACCCCCAACAAAACCCCAACAGCAACAACAACAATAATGACTGCACTTTTCTAATCAACAAAGCAGAATAGATTTTAATATGTGTATTTCTGATTGAGTGATGCCATACTGTTTGTTGACACTCAAATGATATAGTTGGTCTATATGTCTTCAGCTCTTAACCTCTCTCTGCTTTCCCTGTCAGTTCTAATGCTTTCTCAGCCCTTCCTGTGCTAGGAAATCCTGCTTCTTAACCTTCATTCTCCTCCCTTCTTTCTGTGTTGCTTTTTACCTGTTCTGAGATTACAGTTTCCCGGGCTGGCTAGCCATTACATGCTTTGTGTCACAATCACCTTTTCCGGGCACTTTCTGCCATCTAAATTTTATTTAATCTAATCCCATTGATTCCTCCTTATGTAGTGTACTGACCTGAATGCAACAAGAGGTTGGTGGAGTTTTTTGCAGAAGTCACCTAAATCTCATTTCTCTTGCTCTTTTAAAAGCCCTGGCAATACGTATCTACAACCCAAGGCAGCAGGTGCTGGAGCAGCCACCTAAAGCAGCTCCCCCACAGCCAGGTAGGAGCCGAACCACCCTAGCTTCTTTGTTAGGATTCAAACCATATGCAATGTCTATGGCACCAGGGGGAAAATCTACACTGACAGGATGGGATGGCAGCCTGTGCTGCAGCTGATAGCACTGCCTGTTGCTTCCCTGAGGCCTGGGCAGAATGAGCCTGATAAGCATCCTGCTGATATGCTGGGGATAAGCACACTTAGAAGGAAGCTGGCCAACATGGGAGCATTACAGGTGGTCTTGAGAAGCCAGCTCCTACAAGAAGTCAAGTGGGGTCAAGAACTGTAGAAATGTAGGCTGCGAGTTAACACAGAGGATAATTATTTTAACTTAAATTCTGATATGTTTTGTTTCTTATATTTGAAGAATGAAGGACCCATTAAGACATATATCTGTATTTCTTTCTATATTTGCAGAATAAAAAAGAGAAAGTTCTGCTTAATAATGCGTATACAATAATATAGGCACAACAATTAAACAGTGTGACATTGGATCCTTGCTTGCCCTTTATCTTGGCTAGAGAACAGATTGCAGTGGAGAATAATTTTTATTTTTCACACATTAATCATTCGTGGTTTGAAACGTCGCAGGCAAATACTGTCCTCAGGACTCAAAATATTTAAAAGGAAAAGTCTGCATCCTTCTGTAGAGGGGCAGCAGAAGTTTTAAGAGCTTCTGCCCTTGCAAAGCAAACTGAACTGTGCAAAAGGCAGCAAATCTTCATCTTATAATATCTCAGGGTCATATGAGGGTTGTGTTTTGTAATAAAAATGTGCACAATACGACCAACAGAGTTAATTTGTTTTCCTGTTGGTGACTTAAACACCAAAGCAGTGTTCTTGTGTAAAGGACTGTCTTGTTAGCCTAAGTGTCTAAAGTGTACTGTATTGACTTGTTCTCAGCATATGCATACTGCTTGTAAAATGCAATCTGCAAAGAATATAGCCTTCCCATAAGTTTACCTTTACCACTGTCCTTTTCTCTTTCTCCTCACCGATGCTTAAAAACTGAGTTTGTGTTTCTGCTTAAATGGCAGACTTTTAGCAAAGTTATTTTGCAACCAGGGCTTTGACTGAAGGAAGAAGTCTGTTCAGGAAGTTTTTATGGCTCTATACCTCCAACTACAGCACTTGTTACTTATGGTGGCAGAAGAGATGATAAAGACACAGGTCTTCTGTTTATTCCCCTCCTCACCCTAATTTAAGACGTCTTTCTCTGTCATCTACTTGTCTCTGCCAACAGTCAATCATACAAGAACTTCCTTGGGCTATATAGACCATATCTGCACAGGAGTGTTAGCATTCAAGCACCTCTGCATCAGGCACGTCTCACTGCAAAGCTAGCTCTCAATATAATAGCTTTTTATTTCACAATCCTTTTAAGGATAAAAGATAACAAAGCATTTTGTTAGCAATAAAGTTGGGGGAGTGTGTCCTGTATTAAATGTGTCCTGAAGTCTTGCACTTATTTAAAGATGTCCAACCTGGCTTCTGGAAACTGACCACTGGGTGTGATCACTGCCTCACTCACCACAGAGGACAGATACAGAAGACCTGCTCTGTAAGCCACAACTCATGCTGATCTGCAAAACAATAGTGAGAAGTGGTACAGGGACTGTCCTCATAGATACATATTGTACATATATATACACACACGTGTGTGTAGATATAGATATTTATATGTACACGCACACATCATTCATGCACAAAGGTAACAACAGGATAACTATACATGTACACGTTAACAATTAACAGAAAACAGAAACACCTCCAAGTGCCTCTACCTTGGGCTAAGGTATACAGTGATACCCTCACATCATGCCATAATGAACAAACCAAAAATATAGCTGTAAAATTTAGTACAGGCCAAGACCAGCAAAAAGAGTAACTATTCTTGTCATTGTCCATCACTGAGGTACTCCAGAAGGTAACCATATAATAAGCAGCCTTAAAAAAATAATTTTGTACATGAGAGAACTGCATATTACACAAAAAAAATTTAGCTGAGGATGTTTATTTTCCTGGTGATGTAAACATCATACAAAAAATTGTTGCTAGCAAAGCCTCAGGAAGAAACGCTGCAGCTTTGTGCATGGTAAATAACTAAACTAGCAAGAGCCAGCAGCACCACCTGGTGTTCTCTCCAACCTCCCAGAGAAGCACTTGGTCCTCACTTGGACCAGAGCCCTAACAGCAACGTCCGGTTCTGTAAGATCTGACCTCTTTAACCAACTGTGTGCCATAGAAATGTACAAACCATGATGGAAAAATCTCTGGCTAGTTTACATTTAAACAGTATGCTCAAGATAGTCTGGTTTGCATAGCTACAATTATTAAATTAATGGAGTAAGGAGTCAGTAGTCCCAAAACATAAATGAAGCAAAGATCTCCAATCCTTGGCTTTGGATGTGACTAATAAACCCTGCTTATAGTAGGATGTATCAGTGTAAGTATAGCTATCAATGGACATGTGTGTTTTGCCCCATCTCCCCTTCAGTACCTGCAGAATTAGTTCACTCGCTGGAAGAGTGGGTTGGGCGAGACCGTGTCGGCCTGCAGGGTCCCATTCAGACATAACCTCAGGCCTTCCTCTCTCTCAGCCAGCTTTGAAAACAAGCCTGAGGCACTTTTGGAAATTTCCCTGTCAAACTCCTCCTACTTCTGGAACAACATTTTCCCTGTCTATTAAACTAAGAATACATTTTGCAACTTGCAATGCTACCTTTGATGGGAAGTCCTGCTTAAAAACTAAATCAAAGTCTTGGATTAAAACTAAATAAGTACTTTTCCAATACGTAGTAAAATAAATTTGCATGGCTATTTACAAAGAGCAATTGCTCCTTGTGTTTCAAGACAGCTGGATTCCTTTGTGACTCAGAGAGAGAGAAAGACACCTGATATTCAATTCCATTTTTCTCTTGTCACTTTCTCTGCAAGTAATAGGATGTCAACCTAGAGTGAGCAAATACTCCAGGCACAAATAAGTTTCTTCACAAGCAAATATGCTTGTTCATAAGTCATTTCGCTCCTTCACACATGAATACCCAAGCCAAAAAGGTAGGAACTTAGATGAAAACAGAAGTCGGATTCAGCAATTTGGTATATAAATACATGCCTTGAGCTACAACAGGGGTCTACGTAGCTTGCAGCCAGTCCTGTAAAAGGTCACTGAGTAAATCCTAAAAGACCCCATGACTTAAAAGCACTCTGCAATAAGTTTTAAACACTGCAAAAGTTTTAAAGGTGGGAAAAACCAAAACTAACCCTCAGTCACCCCGTATCCCCAGGATCCCCCTTCATCCTTGCTTAGGGGAAAGACCAAATGGCAGGAGAGGAAGTGGCAAAGAAAGCATCAAGCACTGAGCACCTGCAGACACAAAATTTCCACCTCACGAAGCAGTGCTGCCCTTCTGCGGTTGCCCTGTGGGACTTACTGTGGGGTACGGGTGTGAGCAGAAGACAGTGTATTTCCGAATGATGCCGTTCAGCTTGAGGGGAGGGAGCCAGGACACGAAGACGGTGGAGGCCGAAGCCGCAGCCGCTTTAACACCAGCAGGAGGACCTGGAACTGGAAAAGCAAGATGTGTTAGAGTGGCCCAAGGCAGGCACTCAGTCATCCTAGTGTAATGGAGGAGCAAAAAGGAAAAGCAGAGCGTGCTGCTTTGGTAGCTGTGCCCCTGTGGACCAAGGTGGACACCCTGTGTTAGGAAGCAGCCTCCATGCTGCCCACGCCAGAAGAGGGGGTTTGGAGGGCTGTGCCCCCCATCCCTAAGAGGGGAGAAGCTCTGCCTCAGAAGGCCTCGAGGCAGAAGCTGCCTCTGATGGTTAAACTTTTGTGAAGTATCACCCCCAGCCTGCATGCATGAAAATGTTTTGGCTCCAGCCTGTGAAAATTGCCCAAACCCGTATTATTAAAAATTGTCGATTTTGAAGACATAATTCATGCCAAACGATTATTCACTGTATAAATAATATGCGTGTGAACAGTTTAATGGACATACACAGTAGAGATGCGAATTTAATGAAGTAGAGAGCAAATGTGCCGTAGTCCCATGCAGTTAGCACTGCCTGACGTGACCCAGGTCTAGCTAGTGGCACGGCGTGTGAGCAGACATATGGCCACACAGTCTCCTTCCCCCCAACCTTGCCCTCAGCAGCTCAGACCTCTATCTGGCACCGCAGTATGTGAACACATATCTATCTCTCTAATTACAGCAGCTATCTAGATAAGCCATTGAAAACTGCCACAGAAAAAGAGAAAAAAACCCTCCTCTCCAAAACCACATGGAAGAAACTTCAGCCAGGAAATGTTAAAATCTTGGTACATAATCTTAACTGTATCTCTTCGCACGCTTGCATTTTGAGAAAGACTTTAATTTCATGAGCATATGTTATTTTTCAAATACACGTTACACTGTACAATGTTCTCCAACTTTGGAAGCGCTCTTATACTAATGTGAAAAAATTCCTGCATGCTAGAATATCACATTAGACATAAGCTGGTACTTAAACAAAATAACAAGGGCTACAACTAACATTAGAATAAATTGTTTTAAAGTTTCCTGAAAAAAACCACCTCTTTTGTCAACAGGAAATTATTTTTGAATATTTTTAAAACTGTAAAAATAAATAAGTTAAAATATATTTTTAATACTGCATGTGGAGAATATTCATGTTAAATTATTAAAATAGATACGTTGCACTGGAAATTACTACATATGATATTAAAGACAAAATGAAACATTTTGATGGACTCTGTTCTTTGCAGAACTTTTGGTTCCTGAAGAATCTAATATTTTTGTCTAATTTCAAGCAAAACAACCAAAATGTTAGAATTTCCAGGAAAATTACCATTCCAATGCTTGATCAGCTTTCTTTACTTTCACAGAAAACAGTTGTTGTGCAATACAGATGGAAAAACCCTTGTCCAGTAAGCTGATCTTAGTAGATGGATCCTTCACCTTGGTTCCACCTCATTTAAGTAGTGGTGCTAAAAAACTTTGCCTACAAAGAGAAGCCAGACAGCCTGGGGCCTAAATTTACTTGTGGCCTGCTACTTCAGGTTGTAAAAAGCATATAAGGAGAACTTCAATTTGATATCTGTATAGGTACTACTGGAAGACGTAAGAAAACTGACAGATAGGCACCACTCAGTGTATCATTTCTGAATATGCATTTTCTATTTATAATGTGTTGAGAAGGCTAATAAGGCATCAAGTGAGAATGCCACAATTGTAATTGCATGCAAACCCAGCCCCTCTCTGCCAAAGGGCTAATTCAGTTAGCAGTTCTATCCAATGCAGAGTAAATATTGATGCTTGACAGCATTCAACTTGTTATTTATACCCAGCTCATTAGAAATGTTATTTGCTCCCGCTGCTGAAGAGTGAAAGCTAGCTCTCCAGGGTAATTACTTAACCCACGGGAGGATTACTTTACGGTTAGTAATGTTTTCTGGAAATCACTGCAAATAGATGTATGAGGTTAAAGTAATTTATTGTTAAATTAGGGTGTGATCTATAGGGACAGGCTCTGATGGTAATTGGTCATGGCTGTCAACTGCTGAGGGATTACCTCAAAATTCATCTAGCATTTTCCAGTCAATGGACATATGTGGAAAATATTACTTGTCATTTGTCTGCTGTATTTCTGCCTAGTATATAGATGAGCAGAAAGAGGGGCTAGAAAGAAAGTCAGGAAGTCATATAGTCAAATTTCTGAAGCTTTTCTAATCCAAAGACTGCTCCACCTTGTTGTACAGGGGTTGGAATCAGGCAACGGTTTTTGCAATGGTGTCAAAATTATTCTGAATGTTCATTTATTACTCCTCTTTTTGTCTTTGTTTGCTGGACTGTGCATGTGGAAATGACTGTGTGGGGGGAAGTGTTTACATTTCCTTAGCAAGAATTCTGCAGACTGTCATCTGATGCCTTACAGACCACCACTGTCCTTTGTCCAGAGGGTAAAGTCATTGCTCAAACTCATCCCCTGGACATAAACAAGATTACTATGAGTTAGCTCAGCATTAACTGAAACATTTGTTACTAAACATGGGTTCCTTGAGTATTTGAAGAAGTTGTGGTGGGGGAATGCAGTGCCTGCCTTATCTTGGAGAGGAAAGACCCCAGTCTTGCTATGCTAACTTAAGGTATTTTCTCTCATTACCATTTCATCCTGTAGCATAACTAGCTTCAGTCATTAATGAGACAGCAGTATCAGGAGACCTGGGCTGTTTTATTGAATTCTCCATGGATCGTTATTTAGCACACTGATTCCCCCAGATCCCAGCAAAGACAAACTAAATGTGCACAATACCATAGTTTCTTTTTTCCATGGTCACCAGGTATAAAATAATGGTAAGAAGCCGGAGGACAACAAGGGCTGAGCACAGAGAAGCCAAGGACTGCTTCTAGTCAACTTTGCAGCCTTCCAGGGAACACATTTGGCAAATTCAAGATCAAAGATGGCCTCATTCTCCAGCTAGCAAGGCTTTGAAAGACACGGAAATAGCATGCTGCTTTCATGTGGAGGAGAACACTTTGTATTCTTGACAGTGCAAGTGAAATGCTAACGCAGAGAAGGCAATTATACTGATATGACTAGTCCGGGAAACAGCATTTAGATGTGCTGGGTAATGGGGAGGAGCTCCAGGAACTTTCTCATTCCCCTTTTCATAAGCAGAAGTATTATCACAATTTTTCTTCACAGTACTGAACAACAGGGAGGCAAATGCACAGAGTGCAGTGCATTTAAGAGCGATATCACCAATTTATCAGAAAACTGAACCCTGCTCCACAACAGATTTTTAATTCTGCACCACACAAGGCTATCTTATTGACTGTTACATTTATGTAAAATGAAACAAAATAAACTCCTGACTGCTGCTGGTAGTGCCTTTGCTCATGTAGATATCCCACCTACAATGTAGACCTATGCTAGCCAAAATACATTCACATGTGCTGTCCACCCCTCATTCACTCTGAACTGGCCTCGTATTAATCACACTGTTTCTATCAAATCCTGCCGGTTTCACAAGAGAACATTTATTATTCTGTACATTTTTTTTGTTAGTCAAAAAGATAAAATTGGAGAACTCTGACAATAGAAAAAAATGCATTAAGTGGTCATTAAGGGCAATTTTCCCTCATAGCACCCAGGTGATGAACTGCACAGCCGTCCTCACCAGCTGAAGGAGCCCAAGCAGAGCTCTGCTCCAAAGAGTACTGAACGTGCATTTGATTGGATTTATGCTTATTCATTTTAGAATAAATATAAAGCTTCATCAGATGGTATCTGTGCATCCATCTCCCTCATGCCAATCGCCAGGAAGCTTGGTGTCCAGAGAGAGAAAGGAGAGGAGGAAAATCTCTCTGGATTCAGGCAGAGTCTTACAATGAGGCTGACAAAGGGGTTTAGTGTTATTCCTCCTTCCTCCCTGCAGCTAGTCCCTGCTGCTCCCTTGCTGCAGCTTTCCCCTTGCTCTGAACGCCGACCTCAGTGGCAGAAGAGAGCTGGAAGGACAGCACTGCTGCACTGAGCAAAGTCTTCTGTGATATACAAACAGCTTCCTGTGCATAAGAATGCATTTTCTCAAAAGAAACTGATATGAGAGAAAAACATGCATCCTGCATCACAGAAACCCCAGAAGCAACCTCTGCAAGACACTCAGCAAAAAGCAGGGTAGGGGACAAAACCATAACGAATTCTTAAAAATTGGGCATTTCTGCTTGGCTTATTTTTTTGCCAGGAGGAACTTCAAGAAGAGTAGTTTCTTTTTCTGAAGGCTAATGGGGGGGAAAAAGCTAGACAAAACCCATAAATATAATCACATTGAAAGGAAAGCCAAATTGCCAATTGCAGGAAGCTTTCTGTGGGAGGGGGCTCTGGGGGCTGTGTCCTCCGCGGGCCAGTTCTGCCTAAGGTCAGAGGCGCTGTTGCAGGCTGAGGTGCTGCATCAACGTGCTGGGCATGTATGGGGAGCAAATTCATTGCCTCGACTACAGTTTTCTCTTATTGCTTTTGCAGTGCAGAAACAGAGAGGGAATTTGTCAACCCCCCATTGCTACAAAGTGGAGTAGCTTTCGAAATTGTACTTTTAACACAGCAAGGAAGTGAATTTGAAGAACTAGTTTAATTTTTAATGATTTAGTAAATTAAGACCTCAGATGAAGAGGACAATCAGCTTATTAGAAACTGCAAAGTGGAAAGGGGAGGGGACAAAACCACAATGAATTCTTAAAAATTGGGCATTTCTGCTTGGCTTATTTTTTTGCCAGGAGGAACTTCAAGAAGAGTAGTTTCTTTTTCTGAAGGCTAATGGGGGGGAAAAAGCTAGACAAAACCCATAAATATAATCACATTGAAAGGAAAGCTCATTTCCTATTGTTTGTTAGAGCTGTTCCCATTTCCTAAGCTGACCAGCAGCAGTGTCTGACCTCTGGTGTCTAAAATCAGTATCAAACGTTACAGGAAAATGAAGTGTCAACTCATTTCATCCAGGCTGACTGGGTTCAGTCCCTGGGTTACTCTTATTTTGCTACACTGGAGATTTCAAGCCTGCTAGAGAAATTTTGGCCTGATGTCTCTAGCTGAACACCAACAGAGAAGTCACAGGAGGCAGCAATCTGCTTTTCAACGGCAGCAGTGGAACACGCTGCACCATTGATTTTACAAAGAAAAGTTTCTCTTAATGTAAAAGAAATGAAAAAAAGAAATAGAAATTAATGGCATCATGGTAATAACGTCGTGGAGGGCTTGGAAACCACTTAAAAATATCTCAGATATACAGATTTTATTAGAGGATGGTGGAACATCTTGTGTCGTAATTTTAACCAGAGAAGGTCTGGGAGCAAAGATATAAAGTTTCCAGATCTAAGCTCTGTTAAGATTGTAATTATTTGTATTTCACATGCTGAGAGAGTGTTCAAACTCACTTTAGGGCAGGATTTTTTAGGTGCACTGAAATTAGTCTTACTGAATAATCCTCTACAGGAACCTCTTTTCCTTAGAAAATTACGGAAGAAATGTCTGTTCTTTCTGAGGAATGAGGCACCTGCTAGGTACATGTCGTTTGACAATGTGAATGCTCTTTTCCCATTTAAATTCCACAGCCTTAAGGATGTTTAGACCCAGGACTTTGGTTTTGGCTTATGGTTAATTGCAGCCCTTTATGTATTCCACTCTAAACATTTACTGCCTGTAATAAAAAGTTGTGAAGCTGAAGCAAAACATGAAATCATTGTATTTTCTGGAAACACCGTTTAGTTTAGTTTTCTGGACCAAAGATTTAATGAGTGGAACTATTGCGAGGCATCAGAAGAAAAGATTTAATGAGTGGAACTATTGCGAGGCATCAGAAAACCTCTGAAAAGGTTAGTCACGCTGCCTCGGGGTGAATTATTGCTGAACTGCCAGGAGCATTAAAGATGAGAGATGAGCCTTTGCACAGCAGAGAGACGCGGTGAGAGTTTATGTGCTTCCCATATCTCAGGGCCTGTCTGATCTCAGAAAGGGAGAGAGCAAAAGAGCCGCCAAGAATTAGGGAGAAGCAAACTAGGAAGAGGTGGGTTAAGGGAAAAAAAAAAAACTGGGGCTTCCGATGTTTCAGAACTGTTGCAAACTGGAGAGAGATCACAGGAGATGGACGGGTGTATGTGTTGGGGGAGGGAGCAATGGGCACAGTAGCCCTTCAGGTAGGGAAAACTGTTATAAAGCAGCAAGTTGTCCATCGCTCTCCCTGGCCAGCAGGGCAGAGGGAAATACTCAACCCACTTTGCAGCCAAAGAGATTGCATTATGGTGGATCCTTAACGGGTACAGGATACTTAGGGAGGCTATGGA
Source organism: Fregata magnificens (assembly GCA_013389945.1). Lineage (NCBI taxonomy): Eukaryota > Metazoa > Chordata > Aves > Suliformes > Fregatidae > Fregata > Fregata magnificens. Next base: position 47,109 of record WAAD01011191.1, on the reverse strand, counting down.
GTCCTCATCACTGCAAATTTTGGAGGAAAGGTTAGAAAATATCAGCGATGGCTGAGCTGTATCTGATTCTCTTTCGAGCCGAGGAATGGTCTTAGTGAAGTGTCAGCAACCTTTCAGGAGCAGTACACCTTGTTTTTGTTGTCCACAGTGAGAGACAGAGGTACTGCTGGCACCAGTTCTACCATCTGATCAATTCCAAAAGCTGAAGAAACCTCACACAGAGACAAGATGTTATCTGCACCCGGGCAAGTTTTGGTAGCTTGCAGGTCCCATCAAGTTTTTTAACTCAATAGAAACCAGTGCATGGCATTCCCAAACAGCCATTATGGCTTCTCCGGCATATGTGTCATGAAGTGCTGACCCAGGAGCCAGGGGTTTTCTCCACAGGTTGACTTTTCAGGGATTTCTTGAAGAATGCTTTTTATTGTCCCCCGACATGGGACTGGCTGGCAAATTTGACACGTAAGGCAGGAGGCTGCAATGTTGCTCAAAGGCATAGACAAGCAAGCACATTCTTGCTGTCCTCAAGGGTGCTCTGACATGAACCATATCTCCCCAAGACCAGCCTGACCCTGAGCTCCTGGAGCAGTGTGGGACAATCCCCCTGTTTGCTGGTGGCTTAAGTCCCAGTCCAAAGGCTCTGTCTGGGGTGAGAGCCTTTGTGTTCAGAGAGTAATCAAGGAAAAGTTGCCATACTGGGATCTACTTGACAAAAAGTAACTTGAAAATTCAGCAGGTGATCTTACAGTTCTCTTATTCTTTAGACTTTTTTTTTAAATAAAACCATCTACCTCCAAGCACTGCGTGTCTCAAGAGCATCTGACTCAGGACTTAGGTGCTCCAAAGTAGTTGTTAAAGAACTTTAGGGTGGGATCAGAATGACCTAAAATTCAGTGTTTAAGACACACAAGTCTATAGCTGTACAAATTGTCCTTGACAGTTTAAGACTTGGTGCAGTACCCTGAGTCAGTTTTAAACAGAGCCATTACTGCAAGCTGATGCAGGATCTCAGTGATACCTACACCTAGCAAGTCCAGGAAGCAGATCTACATTAACATGCTATATGCCTAAATTTCCTCACATTTCTCAGCTATAAGACATTCACTTACTTTTTTTTTGCTGTTAATTCAACTTTGATCAAAGTAATGGAAAGTATTAAGCACATGAAAATAAAACAAGGAACAAATAACTAATGTGATAATATAAGAGAAAATTTTAGAAGTCCAATTTTCATTTATACTGCATCCCCTGGGTACAACTACAGTTGGGGCCAGGTGACCTTAACAATGTATGTTTTTTATTTTATTGGCAAAAATTCACCAAACATTCATCATGTCAGTTGACTACTGAACCTACTCTCTTGACACTATTGTAAATCTTATTACAAATAAAAAAGTTGACAGATATATTCATATATTCATGAATGACCAGTAAACTGGAAAAGTAATAAAGAAAAATCCATTGGCTAATTTCCTTGAAAAAACATTGCAAAACTCGCAGGAGAATTTACCAATCAGACATTATTCAAGAAATTGCTAGGACTATGTGCATTTTTATTTCTGCCAAAAAATTCTTGATCCAGATTTTCAAAAGTGTTTAGGGATCTAAAGATGTATTTGTACATCTCATGGGGTTTTCAAGGCATTGAACAGGTTAGGGACAAAATTCCCTCTGAGTTTGCAATTCTAGTCCTTGAGAAACAGATCAGTATGTGGCATCCTACTGAGGCAACCTGAAGTGATTTCCATAGTAAAAGTTAGAAGAAAGTGATTATGAAATCTCTTGTGTGTGTGTGTCTGTGTGTCATTAAAAGTTTCTTAAACTTTCATCATTAGGACTTAAATTTTCCATGCTTTGGTCTGTGAACAAAGGCATGAGATTTTTGCTCTTCATTTTGCTTTTGAGGGAAGAGGTGTTTGGAAGAATTTTTTTTTAATATACTGAAAAAAATCTTCTTAGAAGCATATAAGTTATATAAGATCATCCCAGAATAGTCTCTCCTTCTTTCCCTGTTTTCAGTCACTTTGAAAGAATTAACTCAAATTCTCTCAAAATTCTCAAATAAGATCCTGAAGTATTTGGGGGAAAAAAAGAAAAACAAGATAAACTTGCTCAGATCATTAGTGTTATCTACAAATTTCTGGCTCACATGAACTGGAGCCTTGGAAACAGTCAGATTGTTTTCAAAGCTGTGGGTGCATACTCCTCTCCATGTGCTCAAGACCTCCAGATAGAAATCTCACTCTGCATGTTTGTGTACAATATTTGCACTATTTTGAAAGCCTGAGACATAGAAACATTTCAAGGAAGTGGGAATGCAAAATGTTTTACTCCTTACCATCTTCTTTAGTGCGGGTGAAAATTTGTTCACTTCTCACTCCGTCTCCAGCTCGTGTAAAAGCCAACACCTGAATGCTGTAGTTGGTGTATTTTTCCAGGCCATCAAGCTCTAGTGACGGCTGTGTGGTAGTGACATTCTTTATCTCTCCTAGCTCTATAGAATAAAAAGGAAATTGAGTTATTGCCAAGTTCAGTCTTCTGCCATCTATTGATACCTACTGTGGAAATCTTGGGGATTAAAGAACGTACCAGAGAAGCAAAGCTTCATTATCATAAAATATCAATGAATTATAATAAACTAAAATAAATTCCTTTGTGTCCTGACTTCTTACCATTCAAAGCAGACTCAGTTTTCATTTTCAAACTTTTTTTTTGCAATTTTTTAAAATACAGTGAAGAGAATTGAAAATTTCTACAAGTAATAAGGTTTTTCATAAAGAATAGATAACAAGAAGAGATTATTGCAAAACATTCCCTAAAGCAAAAATGAGAAAGTCAGTTATCTTCATAAAGATTTTCTGGTTTTGAGAAAAACCATTTCTCATAAGGAAAAACAAAAAAAAGGGCCCTTTTATTTTAAAATACGTAGCAAATCCTGCTGCAAAGCACTTGATGGCAGTAATACTAGCTAATAATATATTTAAATACAGTAAAATCAGATTTACTTGCAGAAGGATGATGCACTTCATATGAATCTTTTTTGCAGCAAGCTAAGAAGTACAACCCATACAGCAAAAAAGCTTTAAACATATTTAGGGCAGAAAATAAAACTGAACAAATGAAGAAAATCCAGTTTTAAGCACTGCATGATCATTATCTTTTTCTCATCATGTCGTAGGACATCACATAGGAGCTTAGGTGTGCATTGATAATATTCAGATAGGATCTGATCCAAAGACTACAGGCATCACTGAAAACATTTAGTTTTATGCCCATCAAGTCTACATTTTTATATATGCTTCTCATACATTTTTAATCTTTATTTTTAAATGTACAAAGGAATTGGTGGTTTATTTCTGAATAATTTTGACACTAACATTACCAGCAGTAACAATGGGCTGCTGGGTTACATTTCCACTCTGAGTTCCCCTTGCCACACTAACAGAGGCCAGGATTTGCAAGACGGTTCCATGTTAGAGTGAACTATGATCCTGATGGGTGAAAGCAAAAGAAGGGAGACAGCTCATTGCCCTAGAGCTGTGAAAATTCAGCAGGGCAAGTAGGAGTAAAGGCATGTGCATCTCAAACCTACCAATATTTAATTTACAAGGAAGGACCATACGTAGAATTATCATCATGTGACAAACTACAAATTAGTAAGGTATCTCATTTCTCCTTTGATCATTTCACTCATTCACTGCTCAGGAGTCAATTTCCCTAAGAATTATGCTAAGAGTACAAAATATAAGCACAACAGAAGAGGCTGGCATGAAAATAACAAGCCTTTTCCAAAAATGTTTCCTTCTTTTGCCCTTAGCTATGGAGGTGAAATGCATCCTGTCAAAAAACAAGCAATAACCTCTCAAGCAGGCAACTAGCTAAGCAAGCAGATAACGAACCAAACTAAAATAAAATACGGGATTGGGCAGGTATGTTCTAGGTTCATATCATCATTCTTTATAAAAGAAACCCGCTGGACTTTGAAACTGAGATGAAATTTGCTCAGATCATTTTGGGTACTATGGCAGGTCTATGGAGTGTTGCAAACCCACAGTGGGAGCCTTCCCCGAGGGCCCCTCCAGGCAGCTTTGCAATGCCTGCTACTCTGTTAAAGCTCTATGGAAAATGGCTTCCTTCACAGGTAGATGAAGCTTTCTCTAAACCAAAGAGAAAAGGAAGTACAATGCCTTCACAGCAGACAGTTAATGATATAAAGGCCACATATGGCTTGTTACTTGGTAATATCTTGATTTCTCTTACCTCCATCCAAGAGATTGGCCCAGTAGATAACCCTGAATCCTTGCAGAATCCCATTCAGGGTTTCTTTCGCCAACGTGGACCAAGAAATAGAGATGGTTTCTGGTGATGTGGCAGTGGCTTGCACGTTCCCTGGAGGGCAACTGGGGACTGGAATAAGATATTCACCATTTTTAACTCGATGAATACAACTCCATGTTTACCCTTCAGCTATCCGTTCTATTTTCATTGCTATCCCACCACCTGTTATTTAATTAGCAGTTACACACTGTTAACAATGCAAAACCTTTATCCTTGCTACAATCCACATGTTTCTGCAAGTCAGCTGATTTATCTGGAATGAATTTTGATGTACTGCTTTCCCACTTGCTGACTAGTCTTTTAATAGTTTTCCTGTTGCTTCTTTAGAAAGAGAAATGTGTCCTAGTACTGAAATATGCAGAATATTCTGTAAGCAATTTAAATACATTTTTTAAAGTTTGCGGTCAAATTGCCACCTTTCTGGACAATTCTAATGTCCCTTTAAAATTGGTGGTGGGGGAAATCGGGCACTTCTTTAAAAAGTATTGGAAAAAATGTTCATAAAATATTTTCACTGACATTTAGAAAAATTGTAAAAAATCAGCCAAATCTAAGGCATTTTCTGTTGGCCATTTCATGTCAAAGCAATACAGCAGTACTAGTATTTGGCATTGTTTTTAAATCTCATGGTATCTTTAACTCTGAGAGGGACCCAAAATTGAGTAACAACCAAAAAAAAAGTTGCCAGGAAAATAAGCATGCCAGATTCTGAAGAAAAAAAATACTATTTATTATAACACAAAATATATGAATGTGTGAGTATACTGCCTTCTGAGGTCTTGCAGCGATCTGCCTAGGCCTAGAAACATTTAGAGTAAATGAAAAACACCAGCCTTCCATGAAGTATATGCCTCAAAATCTGTAGCTCTTGAGAATTTTAGATGTGTGCTACTCCATTCTCCCATGTAAAAAGTCAGATTCCTAGCTGGCACTGACTTCAGTACACTGATGCCACTTTACCGTACCTGAAAATCTGACCTACACTATTCTTTAGGACTATTATTTGCTTTTATACTCCTCTAAAATATTGGGCCTCTTTTTGGATATGGAATAATTCTCTTTTTCCACTAGAGGACTCCCTCTCATCGTTTGAGAAGTTATTTTTATGCATTCTAAATTGTTCTTTGGATTAGACAGGTTGAATTTTGTCTGAAATAACAATGATTTTTCTCTCATTAGTTTGGATATCCTTGAAAACAACCACACATCTCTCTTTCTGCTGACAAGATAAAGCATTGTGCACTACAAAAGCTCCAGGTTTCACAGCAGATTCATTTGAAAACAGAAGAAAGTCAACAAAATTAACAGTATCACTTCACCTTTCAGAGTTTTACTCCTTAGCATCTCAAAACTATGATGAGACCACAGAATTTGCAAATATGTAAACACCACAGCAACAGGCTTCTTAAAGAAAGCTATGGTCTTAGTCAATATCATTCACAGCAGGATATATGACGTTAGTAGAGTTACATTTATTTACCTGGATGATTCTGCATCTCTTGCAATGAAAATTGGACATGCTCATTGGCCAGTCTCTTTCCAACCAGCTGTCTACTCTATCTAACATGTAAAGTCTGGTCTTCTGTTATCCCCACTATAATAATCACTAATCAAGCAATAAATGTAACAAGGTAAAAAGGAATAAAGAAATAATATGTCCCATGATAGCTGTTTGCCTAGGACCTACCATCCTCAAGAGTAGTGGTGATGATTTCCTGAGAAGACGGTCCTATTCCAGCCCGGTTACAAGCCTGGACTACCATGCCATACTGGGTGAATTTTTTCAGGTTATTCAGTGTATAAACTTCACTGTCCCCAGTGGTATCAATACTGATGATGTTGAACTGGAAATTGCCCCCTGCACTGTACTCCCGATAACCTATCTGGTATCCACGAATAATTCCATTTTGCAAGTGCTTCTTTGGAGCCTAAACAGAAAATGAAAGATCACACATTAAGTGCATGTCTCCAAAGTCAATTTGTTCCCCTTAACATTTTTGAAATATACACAAAGTCAACATTTTTTTCCTACCTAATGCAAGTCTATTTCTAGGTAACAATTCAAAAATACTCCCTGCACATGAAGTAGTAACTTTTTACCATGACATACAAATTTCAGGTTCAGTTTGTTCTAATTTGTGCATTCCTGTGCTAGAAGAAAGACCTTTAAATGGTTCATACACAGAAAAATCTGATAAGGGGATATTATTAAGTTATAATTTGAATTCATAATGTTTTGTTCTCTTATCAGGTGAATCAATCAAAGTTGAGTTGATACGGGTATACTTGCATTAGAAGCCTACCATTCACTACTAATTGTGTTTTTGCCAGAAGCCCCTATTATTCACTCGCTAAATCCTTAGTAAGGCATTTATTGATCTGTTGAAGGCAGTCACATAAGTTTATTCAGCTAGATGCATTAGGAAAATTTTACGCTGTGCTTTCAAATATGCTTCTGTTCATTCAGTGTGTAGTGTGGAAAGATGATTAGATAATGAGTGCTGAAGGCAATAACGAATTGCAAAGCAGGGATTTGCATACCGAACAGCTACTAAAACAAGGTGTACAATATCTGGTGTTCAAGAACATGGACAGTACAAAACGGTTGGCCATTATTATGTACCATATTTCTCAGTCAGTGCAAGATTCCCTGTACCTGACTAGTGGAAATAATTTCTGTATTCTGCAATACAAAATGTAGTCTAGAGTAAAACAAGGATTGGCAACTCAGGGAAAAAGCCTGTTATTGACAGAAATACCTATTAAAATTCCATTTAAATAGTACTAGACTAATTTCAATATATGATAAAGTTCCTGCCTGATTTTCTATGTATATGAGGTATAATTAGTATAAACATTTTAAGGCACAATTTATAATCCATGAGCAAAAAGCTTTTTCAAGTCCTCCAAACCTCTTTCAAATTCCCACCAGATGCCCACGAGCTCATCCATTCCACTGACCCATAAAAAAGGTCTTTGTGACGCAGTCTATTGGCAATGAGTTAAACCGGCAGAGGCAGCAATTTCTGTTGTTACCATATCCCATTATATCTACTGAGGAATACATTCTCAAGAAGAATACTTTTTTCTGCCACAGGACGTGTCTGTTTCAGTGAGTTTATAGTCCACTGGACTAAAGTCTCACTGGAACTAATAAAACCAGCATGGGATTTGCCTTTCATCCACTACCAACAAATCATTGCTCTGCAAAAACCAGCATCCTCTCCATATTTAAAATATATCACTGGATGGATCTGACTGAATTATCTCTTCAGAAGCTTTATTTTTTTGCTCCCTCCTGCCTCCAGAAACAGAAACAAAACTTGAAGCAAGGTTATAATTTCCACTGTAGTACTTCAGTTCCTCTGGTACTAATAAGCTCTCTGCAAGCGTGGTGCTGCTCGTTCTGATGTAGATGACTGGATTAGGAGACTCAGGTCTTGAGCACCTTGTAAGGCACTCTGCAGGGATTAGAACTGTCATTTTGGAATCTAAGAGTAAAATTGTTTCCTGTTTGAATATTTATGTGTTTTGTTGTCAAAAAACCCCCAACTTCTTTAGAAACATGTAGGTCTTTTATTATCAAAATGCTTTGTTTGCAAGTGCATTACCTATTCTGAGCAACTGCATGGCTTCATGATCTTTAAGTGATTGCAAAAGGTGTTTTTAGGTTTGTTAAGATGGACTGTGGGGTGGAAACTAAGGTCAGATTTGTTTTGGTTGAGATTCAGATATCTTCATAAGATAAAGCTGTTTCATTCCATCTGAGAAGAAAATAACTTTATCACATTTGAATAATTAAATATTTCAGGGTGAATTGTTTCAGTAGTTGAAGGATTTCAAATTCTGTTACTAAGCATAGCATTTTTGCATAGCTTACACCTTTTTATAGGCATTTTCAGTGTGCCTATAAAAGGGCAAAAGAGAAGGGGCAAAAAGACTGAACTGACATAATCTAAACATTTCAAATTGACTAAAGGACAAACAGTTTGGACAAAACAGCAGACAACTCAAAGAAGTGTTGTTACAGGGAGGACGGCTTTCAGACAGTGTCGCAGGTCACTGTCTCTTTTTTAAATGTGTATCAGTGTGGAGGCACCAGTTTAATCATGTCAGGACATCAGTTCTCTCCATCAGTGTTGGATTCCACCACAGCTTGTCAAATCCTCAACAGTCTGCGTGGAGATTTCTTGTCTCAAACATTAACATGCGCACTGTTGCGCTTCTCAAGATCTAAAGCCTCTCCTAGTTAAAGGCTGCAACTGGAACATTCCCATGAGTTACCACGGGTGGCTTTGGAACAAAAGCTGTTGCCACAAACACACACTGCACATTGAAATCACAAGCAACATGCATAAATGCATGCACTACATAATGTAGTGCACTTATTGTTTTGTGAACGGCATACACTGCCTACTGCCACATGCAGCACACATTAAGATGCTGTATGTACATACACCATATATCATAGGGCATGCACTGTATACCAAGAAAAAGTGAGCATTCACCTTGTACATAATAGATTACAGAAGCATACAGTACATATATCATACTGTAAAACAGATGGAACATAATGATAAAACTGAATCATACATTTACTACACATTGAAATGTTCTCAGAGCAGGACTATAGCCAGAATCGTCTCTTCACTGGGAATTCTGCAATTATATACTTTCTCATTTTGAATTGGAATAAAATGGCAAATTTTGTAGCTTTTATTAAACATCTTTATAATTGTTTTAGGTCAAGGGATTTTTTTCTTTAAATAAAATATCAACATTTTACTTGTTGTCTTTTCTCCACTTTGAAACTTTATACAATATTAAACAAGCTCAAAGTCACTTCAGAACAAAGCATTGAAATGTTCTGCTCCACAAATTTCAAATGTTCCTTGTTAGTACTATCTAAATGCTTCATTTTGGATTGACTTTTTGCAGAAATAAATCACACTTGATATATATGCCTTCTTGTGTACACAATTTTTTTGGTAGAAAATTCAGTGAAGTAACATTTGTTCGTGACTAAGTGTTCATGGGGAAAAATATTGTTAACCTTGTCTGTAGTCATAGAACATTACAAAAAAGTAAGTTTCAGTCCATTATCTTACAGCTTATCTCATAAAATCCAATATTTGTAAAATAGGGTATCAATGACTTTTGTACAGTATGATATTTTATAGTTGTATGCATGTGTATATGCACAAAGAGGAGAAGGAATATTTCCCATGCCTAAATTTAGTGGGTTCATTTACCTTGTAAAGTACTACAAGAAAAAATAATGAATATTTTCATGCTCTTTTCTAAATGAGAATTCCTGTTTCATTCCCATTCTCTCTGCACCATTTTAAACTACCAAAAAATGCTGAGTATTATTTAAAAATTCAATCTGAAACCCGGTGTTCTATGTGGGCACATAGAAATGGGATTAAATAGATGACAGACCTATAAAACTTTGCTTAACTAAGATTTTCTAAAAGTGGGCTAAGAGAAACTTTAAGGAAAGGTTAATGACTGTAGCAAACTGCAGAAATAGAACTTAATATTAGGTGAAAGATAATTGATGTGTTATTCTCTGCTCCTTTTGCTATTATTGACACTGTCTGTGTTTAAATGAGGTTTGCCAACTTTAAATAAAATGATGGTTCTCAACACAATCCCTTTTGTATAATGTCATCAGAGGTTTTCAGGGCAAAAGCTCCACATGCCTCTAAAATCAAAATGACCAGGCCCCATTATTGATGGAGCCATAGGCTATCTCTGGCTAGAGACAGCAGTGCCTTCCTAGCACTTTGTTAGAGGATACACTACCAGGAGCACCTCACTGCCACAGTGCCCCTTGTGTTGCTTGACCACGTCAGATACTGCTGGTCAATAAATTAAAAGATTTCACAGATTTAACAGAGACTGGGTCTATGGGAATAATATCTTGAAGGTTCACAGGAGACTGGGTATTCACTGGAGACTGGGTGTGCAGTCTGGTAGCGCAGTCCACAGCAAACTCCAAATGTTTAGCCAGCATCTGCACAGTGCGTGGCACCAGGTTCACCAGGGTCCACAGTTCTGGGAGCATGGAACCACCTTTCCTGGTCTGGATATATATGCTGCATGGGTACAAGCGGACATTTCCAAGGTCACAGGTAACTCACACCTTAAGCTCACTCGAATTGTGAAAAACCATCTCTACACTCAGCTCAGGAGACTTGCCAGGGCAATGGAGTATATATTCAATACATAACTCATTTCTGTGATTATTTTGTTATATTAGATACTGATCATTACTCGACAAGGATTCACAAATTCCAAACATGATCTTGAGAATACAACTCCAGCTACTCTTTTGACATGCTTCTATTCCCCCGGCAATACCTAGGGATCAGGACTCTAAGTTGCACCTGAAGTGGCCTGGAAGTACAAATTGAACCATATTTTAGACAATGTTATTGAAATGTAGGTGTGGAATTTTTTTTTTGTCCTGTAACTGCCTCAATACATCTGCATCTATAAAATATAATGGAGAATCTTCAGAATTGCAAATGGCAGCTATAAACTCCATCAGTGAACCAGTGGTGTCTATCTTCTCTTGTTGCTTTTGAAAATATCCCCCAAAGTGAACTTTAAAAAAACAAGCAAAGCCTTTCAATCTGCCTATACATCCATAAAAACAAGTTCATGTGTAGAAGGTTAGAGGTTCTAGTTGACTAGATCCGATGGCAGTCACACTTCTTGAGTGCTTTAAAAAGAAAGAACCCATTAAGCTTTTGTTTCAGTTGTTGAGAATCACTGTACGCTTTGCATTGCTTCAATAGCTACTTCCTTTCCTCTACTGACTGTGTGCTGCATTTAAATCTGTGCTTCATGTATGCCTTTTACAAATACAATGTTGTGTTTCATTTCAACCATCAGGTAAGCCTGTGGCTAGTGACCACAAGCCTTTGGTCTTTGGAAACCATCTGCTGAAAACCAACACCGATATAAGTTTAAGAGGTGGACGAGGTCCAAGAATCAGCACTGTATTTATGACCTGTGCATAAAAGGTCTGATAAAGACTACTGCTTTTGAAGCTTAATACTGAAATGTCTCATCAAAACAGAATTTTTAATCCACCATTTTTGAACCACCATTGAACTACTAAAAAAACCTTAACAGCTGAGGTCCCTCTGTACTAGTTGGACATCTCTGTAGTTATATGTCCACCTGCACTGCACGGAGATCGTGCACTATAGAAATCTCTTTTCAGGAACCAACACAGGATCATGCTCGTTATTTATTGTGTAAATTAAAAAAAAAAAAAAAAAAAAAAAAAAAAAGCGGCCCACAGTTATTTATATGGTTAATAAGCAGCAGCTCACTGTTACTATCCTGGCTTTCTGGATGGTCCATATCGTGGTGCAAAATACACATTATCCACGTTTGCAGGAGTAATTAACATCACTATAGAAATTAATGACTGTTATGCCACCATCCTAGTCCAGCACTTAATACTACCTATTTCAGAATCTTAAATATATGGATTTATCAATACAATTTGGAAACTGCCATTCATATTGAGTTTACACTACTGTAATCAGATAGCTTTATTCTGTCTGCTACAATCTACAAGCAGTATAGAGCACAAAACCATTTAAAACATGGTTTAAGTACCTCATATCATACCGAAAGCATTTAAAACATTCTAAGGTTGTCAAAACACTGGGCAAAACCTAGAAAAAATTAATTGAGTCACAAGACATGCCAGATTTTTAAATAGTATCCGTTGCTGATATCTTTAAATCAGTCGCTCTGATTCATAAATTCTCATGGACTATACTGAGACACTATATTGCTTTCTCTGTGCAGACGTGTTCAGCAGGGTTCTGTCCCAAAGTCCATTGCAATGGGAAAAAAATTCCATTGGTTCCAATGGTTTGGGGAAATTTTGCCCAAAACCACAGTGAAATTCTGTGAGTGCTCATTTTCCAAGCACATAGCCTTATCTCTGAAATCGGAAGGAAGTAGGAAATGTTATTGTCATCAGTACAGGCAAGCAGGTGCTGCTATTACTCTCCAATGGAAGGTTCTTTCTTTGCATAATGCACCAGTTTTAATGGCCAATACAAGACTTGTCGGCACAGGTATCAGCAAGGTCTCTCCCAAATAAAATAACTGATCCACAGTTGTTATAATACTCCCACCAATGGAACCTTTTTGAATGCACCAAAATACTGTCAGTCTGTGTTCTTGGCTGTGTGTATTTACCTTCCAGGTGACCCTAATGCTTTGTGAAGATATAGGCTCAAGTTGTACATCCTGAGGTGGACCATCGGGAGCTGCAAAGAGAGAAGAGAGATGGATCAAAACTGACCCTCACAGCACACAGAATTCAGCACTTCATATGGTATGTCACCAACTTAACACCACAGCACCACAAAGATTTGGATCCAGTCAATGTCATATGGAAAACTGAAGATACCACTTCATCAAATAAAACCAGAGCCTAGCATCTTCCTTATTCAGGTGTCATCTCTGGCCAACAGTGAAATATAACACATGCCAAAATTTAGCAACCTGGCAAATAAAATAAGAGTGAATAATAGTGACTTTTCTTGTTTAGTGATACGCTCACAATGCTGTTTCTGTTTTGTAAATAGGCACGACATATTTTCAGCAGCCAGAACCCTCTAAGTGATAGAAAGGCAGCAGAAGCCATTTGAAAGCAGGTGAGACAGGAGCTCCTCAGCCGGCCTTCATCATGTCACAGACTTTCCAGTGGGATCCCCTTTGTTCACTAGAGACTGAGCACATTCAGTCAAATATCAAATATTTTATACACAAAAACCTGCACACTTTACCTTCTCCCCCTCCCCAGTGTAAGCATCCCAGCCTGGAAATCAGGCAAAAAATAACTGCCAGATGGAAAAAGCATGCTGCAGCTCCTGCCTGAGTCAGGAGGAGTTTTATTTACTATTGATATGCTGCCAAGGATATACATGATGCTTTAAAGGTGAATGAAAAAAGAAGGCCCTGAGTCTAGGGGAACCTACTTGTCAGCTGGGCAGCTACAAAGCAGATCAAGAATTGGCTGGGATTGAACGGAGAGGTGTGAAGTAAATTGCTTGCTCAGTGAGGTAAATCATTGTAAAAGAAAGATCTGAAGAAAGGAATGGAGTCATCTCAAGCTGCTGTAGAGGGTTCCCTTGATGCAGAATATGGCCTTAGTAAAAGGTATTAAATTAAGTTTAATAGCATGACAAAGGAAGTAAAGCAATAAAAAGGGTGAGATGGGGCTGTTAGAGGTGGAGCAGCAGTAAATGACAGCTGCAGTGAAAGGAACCAGAACATTTTGCTTTAACTGATGAAAGCGGAGAGACCCAGAATACAGCCTATAATATGTTTAAGTTATTAAATATGCCCTATTCTGTGCCATTCTTGACTGTTCTTCATATGGGAAATTTCCAAAGGTTGTAAGAACTTTATTTACATTCCCCTTGCATTAATGTACAGGAAGGAGAAGAGGAAAAAGTCCACTGGCAAAAATGAGGTCTCTATGAATTTTTTGAATCCTGTCCTTGATACTGTCACCCTTCCGACAAACATCAATGCCATTTCTCCAGGTACATTACCGTGTAGTGGAATTTGAGCAAAGCATTTGATCCTAAAACAGGTTTTAAAATGTGCTGCTTAAAATCTTGAGTTTTCCTCAAAAGAACCCAAATGTTTTTACAAGCCCGAGCAGTTAACTCTTCCCAGCATACCATGGTGAAATGTTAAATAAGAAGTCATTTATTTTACGTATTTCATGTCATACAGAGTTTGTGACAAAGCCATAAAGCAGACCCAGATATCCCAGCTTCCTCTATTGATTTCAGTATTAAACAACCATAATGCTTTTGCTTTTCTGACAAGCGTTAGTGCAAGCATGTACTTACAGTCTATTTTCCAACACAGGAGTTAACTGTGGTTGTATGGAGGGAAAGACGTGGTCTGTAAGCTTTGAAATCATGCCATTCTTGACTATCCTTTTGCCACACAGATACTTTACAGTTTGCTTTCTAATAGCTAGTGCTGGGCGACTCAGGTCCCTGTAATATGTGATACACAATCTGCGCCTCCTTGCCAATAGCATGGTTTGAGTTGTTCAGTTTTTATACTGTCTTTCTTGGATCTTTATTTCGCTCCCTTCTCATTACCTTCTCTCTCATTCCCTGCACCCATGCTATTCTCCATTTCGTATTGTAAAAGCAGAAAACAGAAGTAAACAGTAATAAAAAACTGATGCTCCTGTACATTGAACACCCCCTGAAATCAAAATCCAGGAGACAAACATCACATACTCTGCCTAAGCCTGACCTCCTCTCCTCCAATTGTTCTCTAGGTAGATCAGTAACTTTTGAATACAGTTCCACACTGCTGGTCGTCTTCTCCAAATAGACAACTCCTTAAAGACAGCGACAAAAGGATCAGTTATTCTGAAACTTGGTTACAAAGACTGAATAAAACGTGATGTTAAGGTTCCACCCTGTTCATGGGGAAGCTGGTTTTTTGTTTCAAGGCCAGCTGCTGATCCTGACAACTTAATTATCAGTCAGGAAAAGCTCAGCAAGTAAGAAATATTCCAAGCACGGGTGAATAAGAGAGAATGAGAGAGTGGATCCAAGACCAACCTGTCTACTTTGATTTATTTGCACAAGGAAGGATGGGCATTTTGGGGATACAGATGATGCTGGCCGGAAGAATGGATAGCCTGTTTTCTCTAGTCATTTCACATTTTCATTGAACAAAGGAAGAGAAAAACCCTGATCAAATAATAAATATTTTGCAAACAAATTGTTCACTGTTAGTACAGCTGTTCACTGAAGGCTCATAAAAATGTGAATACTCTTCACTCCTTTCCTTCCTCTAGGATGAAAAAAGACACATGGTGAAAAAAGAAATGCAGCTCATGTTGTCTCCTGCTTACTCCGCTTTGCACTGTGAGCTCTTGTGTCCTGTTCTTATTCAAAAAGTCCCTCGGAGCCAAAAACATGTTCTCCTGACAAGGGGTATATTTTCACTGTAGTAAATTCACCCACAGAGAAAATGAGTGGGAATTACACAGCTGTATTTGTATGAGCTGAACTGAAAATTGGTCACTGAGTGTTTCAAGCCTAGACCAACATGAATCTTGAAAAAGAAGTAGGGTTTTCACTACCAGGACACTGTCACCCAGATGATACTTGCATTACAGTTTTCCTCTCAAAATCGCCAGAAAAGGAAGCATTGCTGACTTAGCATAAGATAACAGGAAAAAAAAAATTAGCAAGATAAAAATGTGTTTTCAAATACAAATGAACAAGCTCCTGTCTGGTCAAGACTTTTCACAGTAACTCCACCCAGTTTCATGGCTAAGGCTGTGGAAGCTGCTTGGGTTACTCTCAACTGTACACCTTTGTACATTGTATATAATTGCAACGTATACCTGGCAGAAGTATTATGGCCATTCAGCATTTTCATTCCTAATTGCTGAAATAGACAGCTGTAGCCCTCCGCCTTTCACCCATAAGTCTTTTCCACTGTCCCATGTAACATGTAGGCCTTGGGATGTGGTAGCATGCACAAGGCTGTGCTGTCCTTATCCATCTGCCCCTTCCGCTAGCCCTGAGAAATAAAAATAAGATGGCACTGGAAGGCAGCAATTTGAGTGCACAAAAGAGTGGCTCCAGCCATTAAAGTGAAAATGCCCGCATAGCCCTCCTGGTGCAGAAACCTGTAGCGATGTAGAAGAACACATGGCAACAAAGAACAGGGGGGTGACACTAACTAATGACAGCCAACTGACTTAGACAGTAATCAGAAGACCAAATGGTGGGTAGGGTAGTGGATGGAATAGCAAAGGTAGATATGATTCA
The DNA here is from genome assembly GCA_013389945.1 of Fregata magnificens. NCBI lineage: Eukaryota > Metazoa > Chordata > Aves > Suliformes > Fregatidae > Fregata > Fregata magnificens. Next base: position 30,907 of record WAAD01011191.1, on the reverse strand, counting down.
TGTAGATCAATGTTCTCAAATGGGGGTAGCTTAAATTAGTTACCTATGCTAATACCTGGGCATCTAAGGAAAGCCACAAGATGCACAGGGGAGGAACCACCACTAAAAAAAGGATGTTGTTGATCGAGTTGCCTAACTGTAGCTATAGGCATGCCATTTCCAGTACCCCAGGCTGAAAATTGGGAGCACAATATCTTCTTTGACCACTAGATGCCACTGAACGGCTTTAATTACAGGCCTACATGATGAAGTTACAAAAGTCACAATGCTTTATGGGAACAATTCAATATTTCTTTCGATGCAGCTTGAGCAACATAAGCAGCATTTCAAGTAAAGATTCCTCATGTCAAGGAGCAATAATTCCCAGCACAATTTAGATGCTACAAAACCAGAGCGTACCTGCTTCATCCGTAGTGATGGTGAGCTCATTGCTGGCCTCGCTCTTGCCGATGCGATTCTTGGCGTACATGCGAATGTTGTAAGTTGAGGAAGGGTGGAGGTCAATGATGGTTGCTTGGTTTAGCTGAGGGGAAACATCTTTGGTTCTCTGAACAGAATCCCAAGAGTCTATTTAATAAGAGATTAAAATAAAACAGACAAATAAAAGATGATGTTAACATTGCTAACACAAGCATGCAGTTAAACTGTCTCACAGAGCGGGATACTGCCATTGCCGAATTAACCCAGATAACGCCTGCTGCTACAAGCAAATCAAGTGATTCCCTTCCTTGACAGCACTCCCGACTGCTCCAAGTGTGGTGCCGTGAATAATGGGAACTTGGCCCCGGGGTCACCAGCAAATCTGAGGAAATAGCTACTCCTTTGCTTTTTTTTTGAGGGGGTCGTGACAGCGGCAAAGATTCCCCAGTTTTGTGTGTGTGTGTGTGTGTGTGTGTACATATTTGGTTTTTACCATTGCTACATTGGAACAGCTGTGAAAAAGATGGGAGCTGCTGCCCCAGAGAAATCTTTACTCAGAGAGAAGGTTGGTTGTGCTCCAAAAAGGGGGGGAAAGGAATGGAGGGCACTTAGACTAGCAGAGATCAGGCAGAAAGTTTGATTCCAAACTCCAGGAGCTCAGACCATAGTTGAACAGCGAGCATGAGCTTGGAGTACTTTGCTGGCTTAGATGTGGGGCTCAGCACCTTCCAGGACTGATGCTATTTCCCTGACTTGTGTTAGGCTACAGGAGCAGTTTAATACAAGGGGAATGTAGAACCCTCTTAGCTGTTTCCATGTATCTGTAAAAGGAGGAGCACATTGTTGTTACTCATGTTTACTATTAATCTGCCTGTTATGTTTTTAATAAATTCTCCAGACATATAATAGGAAAAAGGATGGAAATTGGCTAAACACAGTAACCCCTCCTTGTCATCCGAGCATTCAATTTCTGCAAACAAAATAATAGAATCTATCTGTTTAAAGCATTTTGATGCCTTTTATGAGTTGCCATCCTTCATTTCTTTCTTACTGCAGGCGATGTTCCTCCTTTAACCTCTGCAGCATCCTATGGGGCATGTCACTGGAGGCTCTACAGGAGTGTTTTACAGTATGGGTCACTGTAGGCAGGATCGCAGAATGATCAGCAGATAAGAAAGACTAGTTTAAAAATAGAAAGCTCACTCAGATACAAAATATTTGCACTTACTGTGTAAATTCTTTTATATGAGCTTGCTAAAAGATGCACAAGCTGTCACAATGACATCTGCAGCTTGGCTGGTTACAGGACCTGTTTGTTTGTCCATGTGGCTTCATTTACCCAGAAAACATTTAGGAATCAGACATTTAAGTGCTAGCCAAATTCACTTGAATCTATTTTTCCTTGGTAACTGAGTTTGTCACAGCTTCCCCTGTAAGGTACTTTCAGAAGCTCTAAAGGAGTTACCTGCAAGCAGCACTGCCACAATTTGCTCTCAGTTTGCTTTCTTAAACTTTACAGAATTTCTTAAACTTTACAGAATTTTAACCAGCAGTTACACTCCATCGTGTTAAATGTTATACAAGCACAGAAGGAGACTCTGTTCCAGTGTGCCACGCCAACAGGAAAGGAATGTAAAAAAAGGCCCACTTGGTATGGACAAAGTGTTAAATTTGACCTGATGAGGATAATATTTTTTTTAATATAGTCTGTATATTATCAAATTGCTTGGTTGTTTAAAATACTGACCTCTGAGTGGTAGGACTCTGTAGTACATATTAACTGCTGAAATAAACCAAACAAATTTGAAAAGTTCTTGTAACTCTTAGTAGACTAGGTAATGACATACCATGGAGAAAGAGAGAGATGAAAACTCACAGTCTTCTGTACTTCTAAATGTAGGTTTCCAGTGTTTATTTATGACTAATGCATGGACTTCAGGAGTGTATTTTGATACGCATATCCCCTTTTTGAAGTGGAAAATATGAACCAACAAAAGCAATCCCTCCAAACAGAGTCAGTCTAGAGAGGAATTAATCCATTTCTCACCAAAGCTGTCTTCAGTTTTGAAAAATGGAAGTGTTAATAAGAAAAAAAAAGTTAATTTTGTTTTCTTCTGGCAAACCCTAAAACTATTTGCTCCCGTCCACGTGGTAAGTAATTGAGTAGATGTATTAAGATTGACTATGGGCTCTTCTGGATTTTATTGTTGCTGCAGAGTGCTCTAAAATCTACTTACCTAGAAAGACTGAACAACCACAGAAAACAAGCAGCAACGGGCTAGCGGGGGCAAAAAACAGTTAAAAGAAAGAGTGGAATTTTTAACGTGTTCTTTATTCCACTCGTAAAGCGTTACACCCAGGCATTTTTCAGTGTTATACAAAACGCACGCTGACACAACGATCTATGAAAACTTCATGATTTCATGAAAAGCAGCAGCTTTCCACCCGACCCTCAAATAAAGGCTGAAGCTTTGGGATCACTCTGCGGAAGACAATTAGGGCCCGCCCGCTCCTCAGGGCTCGTTTGGGGGACCCAAGTGGATGGCTGCCCGCTCCCCGGCCCGGGCCGGTGCTGCCATCAGCTGGCCGCTGCCGGTACTGCACCCGGCTGCCGCGCCCGGCTGGCCGCCCCGCGGCTCCCTTGGCAGGTTTGGGGGGAACCCCCCAGCTCTGCGAAGGCATCTGCGTCCTGAAGGATGCTCAGTTCACCCGTGAGCGCAAGAAAGCGCAAAGCACAGTACTCTCCCTTCAGATCAGGACTTACGCGGAACCGATGTTCAGTTTGCCCCTCGGCTTTCCCTAATGACATAAAAATTAAAAAGGATGAGGAGAGAGGCACAAAGAAGGACCCACATACCTGTTTTTACCTTCAAACCTTTTTGTACACCTCCGATGGAAAAGTCTGATGGCTACATATCAGTGGTTTCAATGAAGGGCCAGGTCTGAGAGCCACAGGTACATTTCTATACAGACAGGCATCACATCTAAGTACTGAAACAGCCCGAAATACGGAGCTCCCGCTATTCATATTGCCCCTGCATGGGAACTGGACCCTACAGATGCCACCTACCTACGTGACAGGCAACTCCATGCTGCTTCTAGAGGGTAAGTAATGTGTCTTTTTTGTCTGATGGCACAGCAGGGGTAGGTAGAATACATGAGGGCAGCATCATATATTGAAGTCCGTGCATGACGTGGTCACCTTGCGCATTCTCTGAAACTGAAAAGTTCTGCGGTTTTCCTTCTTGAGAAGCCTAGGTGATGCATCCTGCTGTAAACCCGTTTCTGAGTCCTCAGGGTAAGCAACACAGGTGGAAAATTCTCACTAAACACAACTGTGCAGTTTACAGCTTTACCTCGGCCTTGGCAGGATGTTCCCTGAGCTTACCACCTGGATTGTGAATGTTTTACCTAAGTTTTCTTCCGTGCCTTTCATATCTGGAAACTGTGAGAAGTTTTCTTAATTCCCTCTTTGTTCTAACTTCCCCCAACTACCGTGTGCAAGTCCTTCAGTAACCATCTTTGGTGTTTCATCTTCTTGATGATTTAATTAATGACAAAAATCGTGACCAAGAATTCAAAAACCTGACCCTAGTTTCTCCAAACGTTCAGCCTCAGATTCTAAAAAATGATGTTTCTGTTGTTTGCAGCGAGATGAAGGTAATCTGCTCTTTTTAGGACATGACCTCCAGTGTTTGTCTTCATATACAGACCGAGAAATATTTTCTCCAACACCAATTCTGCCACCCACTAGTTTTTCTTTCTTTCTTTCAATTTTTTAACCTTTATCACTATGTTGTGTCTTGATGTTTTCATCCAATCTGATGGCACTTCATTTGCTGTCTTGCTATCCATTTATCGTGCCATATTACAGAGACATAATTTTGCAATGCAAGTTCACAGTGATTACCACTTAATCTTTGCCTGCATTCTGCATTATCACTTTAAAACATTGAATTAAATCTAACAAAGATGTTTTAGAGCTCTGAAGTGCCTTTTCACCACTGCTTCAATCAAAGGAAAGCAGCTCAATCTTCCTAGATGGGGTTGTGCTGAGTTACATGATGCAGAAATACAAGGGATGTTTTGGGGTGAGAAAGGAGCCTATCAGGCAACGATGACTTTCAAAAACTGTTCTGGAGCAGGTGGGTGGTTGGAAAGAAAGGAAAAGAACCAAAAAAAAAAAAAAAAAGCCCAGAAACTTTTAGGTATATCCCTTGAAGGCTTCCTTGCCTAGTCTACATCTCCAAAGCTGTGATTCCTGACCACAGCCTCAGTGGGGAATCTTCACTTGTAATCTTTCAGGTACCATGCTCCCCTGTACATTATCAATTTCATTTACAAAGCCAATGCAAAAATGGTGACTGACGATTTAACACTCTTGAAAATATTTTATCTAGTAATGAAAGCATCACAAAATTTTTGCCTAAGTAAGTAAAGCACAAAGGAAATACACAAGGTAGACAAATGAAGAATAGTAAAGATGGGTAGTAGAATAATTTAAAAAAAAATTTGGCAAATTCTAGAATTTTATGAACAAGTACATTTTTACATCTCAGAACTAAAGGGAAAAGACTATAAATGTACTATAGTTGCTTTGATAAACAGAATATTTCACTGATAAGCACACATAGAGCATTCCTATAGTGGACTACGTCCCCTTACAAATAGTGCAACAAACTCCAACGTAAAATAGTACAATATAATTTCTCAGTGTCTTTTTACTGATACTTGAAATACAAAAACATTGTTCCATTGCAATTTCCTTTTTAGTCTGTTCTCAAATTGTGACTCAGGGACAGTGCTTGACAATGTGCCTAATTTCAAGTGTGCTCTTACATCACAAACATAGTTCCAACGCACCTTGAATGTTTTTAAATTTCAATAGAGGGCGAATATTTTTGGGGCTTAATTCATACAGGAACAGGAATGCTCTCCTGACTTAGGGGGTTGCATTTTTCTTTTTAAATATTCACCTCATTCATCTTATTAGATGGTCATTGATGTGACTACATGGTGACCTAACAGAAAGGTGTCTGCTCGCAGTGGCCTGCCAATATGTGCCACTGATCTTATCCTTCGGAGTATTTCCAGTATGTTACTGAAAACTCTTCATGGTCCTTCAGCAAACTACCACACAGCTTTCTTCATCTAGAAATTCTCCTAACCACCCTTTTTCACTGCTAACTTTCCAGGGAAGATGCCATGTACTCATATATCGATAGAAAATAACTTCTAAAAATCAGCACTAGAGGAAAAGACAATTTGTAAAGGCAGGTACTTTTTCTATAGGGAAAAACAGAAAGTGCAAAGAAAAAAAAATCCAAATGGAGAAAAGATAAGAACAGGGACCAAGAATCAGCTAGCAAAACCACCATACCAGCTATCACCTAGAATGGCTTATTTTACAACAAAATTTTTTCCCCTTACGTTTCGGTTTCTCTGGTAAAAGGGAAAAGCAGCAATTGTTAAACTTAACATCCTTACCTCACAAAAAAAAAAAAAAAGGCAATAAATGAAGATAAATCTTACTGTGGAAGATTAAATAAACCATGGTAAAAATTTCCATCAGGCAGTGTCAATTTATAAATTATCTTTTACGATACAAATTCAGTGATGAATGAGTAGCAACAGGGATTACTTCAGAGGAAGACTATTTCTTACCTGACTTGTTCTTGCACTCTATATCGTAGCCAGTGATTGGGCTGTTTCCATCAAATCCCATGGTCCATCTGAGGGCAATACTGCGCGCTCTCACCTCTCGGATTTCTATTTCAGGAGGGTCGGGGGGCTCTGGGTAAACACACACACACAGATTTAGTCAGAAGAAAGCCCGTACTCTTAACAAGATAACATTAATGAGCATGGCACTGGCGTAGCTTACTGGTGCTAAGCTCTCATGACATTTTCTCCGGTCACTCATTAGTACCCTGAGCCAGTTAATCACCTGCTGAAGAATACTCAACAGAGGGAGGAAAAGTCACTTTTCAACTAGGAGTCACTGATGTAATCCTGAATACTGACTTCTGTTTAACCTTCTTATATGCAACATAGAGCTGCGTTTCCTTAAAAGCACTCCAGATTGGACTACTCATGCTAGAAAAGATTTTTGCCTTGAACACCATGTTTCACTGATACTTGTACAGTTTTTACACAAAAGGTGATAGTATGAATATGAATACTAAACTTAAAAGTGCTAAATTGGGGGGGGGGAGTAAAATTTCTATCTCTTTGAGTATGTTTAAAAGTCTTCATTTGATAACAGTATAAAATTACACTAAAGCCTCTTCCTGCCTCTAGAGTTAGGGATGTAAATAAATAGCATTTATACCCATTCTAATACCCCTTTAAATTGTCACGGCAGTTTAAATGAGCAGTGGTGTAACTGAGAACCTGTCCCCAAACTCCACCTGAATTTTTTGACAGGGCTGCCTCAGGCATTCACTGAAATCTGCTGTTACTTGAAATCAAGAGTGGGGAGAAAGAAATTTGCAAGTCCTAGAAATGTGTTGTGTGCATGCTCAAAGGCATACAAGCACAGGAACAAGCGTTGCACAGAAATAAGCAGCGGCCAGTGGCTGAGTCCTGCCCGTGCTCTGCATCTCAAATACTGTCACCTCAGCCACTCCAGGACTTGCTGCTGTCTGCCTGAGTGAAACCCTGCGGGAGGGGAACCCCAGCCCCAGGCAACATAGGTTCCTAGAGTTTGCATTGTGCAAACTGATTACAATTTATTTTGACTGATTAAACTTGAAATATTTTGTTTGAAGATCCACAGTAGGTTTAACATTTCTCTAGAGATAAAGTCAGATCACTTTTGCTTTATTTCAGACTTGGGTTTTAAACACATTTGTTCTTTAAAAACAAATGCAACCCTCTCCCTCTCTCCCCAAAAAGTAACCCCCTCATATCCACTGTTGCTACTGAAGATGATAGTTTTAAGTATCTTTAGTAGATTGTCAGCTAGTGTATTTAAGAAAAATTCTCCTTATTAATTTGTACAGATCTAGAAAGACTCGAGCTTATCCTTCATTTTGATTTAATCTGTGATGCTGGAAAATGAAAGACTGAGCATCTTAATGCGGCTCCTCATTTCTTTGACAGTGAGGAATACATTTAATTAGGAATCAGAGCCTCCCTCCCCCAACAGATTTCTGAGGATGGCATACACTTACTGTACTACAATAGCTGTGTTTTTTTCCTTATGTTGTCCTCTTCCTACCTTGCACAGTGAGCTGAATTATTCCACGATCCTCCCCATAAGAATTGATGGCATGGCAGGAAAAGAAGCCAGAATCTTCACGCACAGTTGGCAAAATCTATAGGTGGTTTGAAAAGAAGTGATTGATTGATTGAACAGCACGCAGAGAAAATAAACCAACAGCTTTTCTGTATGGTGCAAGAAAAATTATACAAACTGTTTTACTTGACAGTAATAAATAGATATTGCATGTTATACGCATACATACATATGCAGAGTAAAGCATCCAAAATACTGAGACTTATCAAAACTAGCAACACCTGGTCTGAGGAAGCAGGCTATCAGCTCTACATGTGTAGTCAGGAATTGGAGCACCACCTATTCCTGTAGCTTCTCATTAGGAGTCTTGTTTCCAGTTACCCATAAGTTTGCCAAGTATTTAACAGTTGGCTGAAATTTTCCGTATAAAATGGTGCTTCCTGCTGCCTCCAAATTTTTCTGGTTACTTCTGAAAATAACTCAAGTGGCTGAAGTCTGTGTGGAGGAAATAAAGGTTCAAACACCGGCGGTGAACCCTGTAGTATTCAGCATGGTGCCTCATAATAAAATTTTGGGTGGTCTTTCTTTTCAATTTGTTATTTAATAACATAGAAAGTTATATATAATCTTTACGTACATGATCATGATGATATTTTTCTACAGGACCACTGCTTCATTCAACGTACAATAGGGAGACGATTTTTTTAAATGAGCAGATATTCCAAATACCATTTTCTTCTCACTGTTCAGTGTGCTGCTCCACACTTTATTTACTGCACACAGTTCAAACTGTGCCCTGAAGACAGACTTATTCATTTTCTCATAGCCTTTTCTGTGGCATTCACCTATGCAATACCCATTTCAGAAACATGAGTGAGTTTATTTTCATAAACCCTGACATCATGAAGTGTATTACCAGCATTTCATATGGGGAATTAAGGAACCAGACATATGATAATGTTTGTGGCTGCTTGACAAGTTGCCACATATTAGCTGAGCCATGGTAACTCCACGTGCTCTTTATTCCTCAGCAAAGCCAAGGTGATATGAGCACAACTCTCATTCACCACTGGTTAAGATAAATGGATTAATTTCCCACTCGCTACAAGGTTATTGGAGAGTTATCATCTGAGATGTGGTAACTTGTCAAGCTGTGTTAAGTTGCAAGTGCAGCTGAGCTTTAAGATAGGAAAACAAAATTTTTCAGAGCCCAATTTGATACATCTAGGGCCTTCTTTTCCCCCCTCAGAGTCCTTAGCAATAAATAGCATTTCATGTATTCATAACAGCTTCCATTCAGTTAAGCTGCAGCTATGAGGGCTTAGTACTTCTGCAAATCAGACCCCAAGGGCTCAAAGCAAGTACCTAGAAAACAAAGAACACACAATTATTGGCCACCTGTGAAAGGTTTGGTTTCAATGATCAGCCTTGCATCACACAGTGTCTTTCATTACTCAACCCTAATTCAACTCCAGAGAAAATCCAAGTCATGCCTGACTGAGGCAGGGGTCCTGCAGAAAAAATAAAAGCTGAGTATACAACTAAAGATCACATCGTCATGCACACATGCAAAAGCACTGAGTTAAAAGCTTCAGAGACAACCTTAATCCTGACATTTTCTATTTTTGGGGCATTTTATTTCTCAGAAGTCAAAGGTTTTGTATGTAACATACATATGGATGTAGAACGCCACTACCGTACGCAACTGCTTCAGAAGAGAATTCTCCAAGCAGGTCTCGAGCCTTCCAAAAAGAAATATTGTTATGCATCCAGGCATTATCTCATTAAAGTCAATAAGACGAATGAGGGCAGAGAGGTCTAGGGGTCTATCCTGTAATTAAATATTATTCATAACACAAATATACTACTATGAACAAAGTCACACATAGAACTTATTATTCTTCATAGAAATCAATGACAAAGCTCCCTCACAGAGAGCAAAACCAGATTTTTACTGGATATCATCCAACACAATTTTTGGCTAGTAAAGAAAGAGATATACTTTAAAAGTTACACTAGAATATAGACAATCACCAGAGAGCTAGAGAATTATTTCCTTGAGCCTGGTAAAAATGTTTTTAAGGATGTGACTGAAAAATGGAGAATCAAGATTTTTGACTGAGAATCTAGACGATTTTTTGAAAAATTCTTTTAGATTTCTTAAAGCACCTGTAAAAATATAAAGGAGTGGACTGATAACTCGCTCATGTTGGTAAATTTTAAATTTGAGTGGAAAAAGCTGTATCTTGGTATATTGAGGGCAACCCACCCATTGTAGCTGACACCACAACAGCAGGAGTTTCCTGTGCTTCCATGGCATCTTGGGGAAACTTAAGTCCCCAAAACAGCACTGCCACTCATGTAGCCCCTCAATCTAACCCAGGTCAGCCACTTAGGAGTTAACAGAGTCCCACGTACTGATTTGTCAGGCAAACTGAGATGCATGGTTCCCACACCACTAGACAGCTGCCTGTCACAGAAGCAGAAGTGAAGATGCAGACTATGACCGTTTGCTGGGTGGCTTGGTGACTTCTGCTACTATGTACAATAAGTGCCAAATACTACTGGCAGCAGTAGATATACTACTTATGTATCTTCATGTGTCTTTTCCTTCCATCTCACTTTGAATCTGATGACTAACCTGACTTCATAAAATGGTCTCACAAGCCCCACAAAGTGAAAGGGAGGGAGAAAAAGTACTTTAAAAAGACAGCATTTTTATCTCAAAACAGCTTAATGATTTTGGTGAAGGTAAGCCTGACACATCAGAGCTAGGGGTCAGATATTCTCTCAGTGCTTATCAGCAGTGTAGTCAAAACTGAGCTGTGCTGCCCCAGGAAGGGCAGGTTAAGGCATGAGCCACGTTGCTCCTGAGACAGAAAAGGCCGGGGTGCTGTGAGCCAGGCTCACTATCTTGTTGCATCTGGAGCATGGGAAGATGGGGAATAATTTTTCTGGGGGGTGGGATGCAGAGGTTTCCTCTACCTCCTCTTGCTGCCAGCTCTCCAGGGCTGCGCCACGGGTGGAGTGAGTGGTGGGGCTCTGACCTTGTAGGGCAGACGTAGCTGTGCATCCCTATCAAAAACAAACCAAGCAACACTCTCACACATGTAGATGAGTCGTGGGTCACTTTGTTTTCTTACCTGCAGAGTAGAAATCACTTCATCTCCAACTTCCTTGGTGGAAACAAGGTAACGGGACATTTCAGGGTTAATGATTCGGTCTTCTTTTTCCCAGCGGACTATGATGGGTTTCTCTCCATGTGCCGTGCAGCTCATCTCCTTCTTTTGACCTTGCGTTGCCAAGGTGGTATTTGGATAGGAAGTTATCATAGCTGGAACTAAAAACAGACAAAACAAAAAAAAGACCATTCTTCAGTGGGCTGAGTTTGATGATACAGGGTTGGCCCTTCAGTCTGGATCTCATTCAGCTTGTCCATATTTGACCAGATAGCCAAAAATGTGAGAAATTATTTTACTTTCATTCCTGTGTTAAAGAATTTTCTTAAGATTGAAGATGGGCCTCAAAGGGAACTTAGCGGAGAGGAGCTGGAACTGGACAGTGAGGCTGTAGAGACAAGAAGATGTGAATCCAAAGGAAGCCTGGCTCCATTTGTTTTGGTGCTCACAGGACAACTTGTAACATAATTAAAATATTCACAGTACATAAAGGTACTGTAAGTAATAAGCATTCAGATATAGGGCCATTAAAGAACTGATAAAAATTTCTTATTCCTTCTGATGAGCTACTGTTTTATTTGCTGACAGATGTATGCTCTAGCATTTTGTACGACAGTAATGACCTATCAAAATGAGGGCTCAGCTAAACCAAGAGCTGTAGAAAAATTAGAAGAAAGGCTCTGCACCAAAGAGCTTACAGTCCATGTATGTGCTAAGTGCATAGTTAAACTGTACTGAACTGAAAGTATAATTAAACTGACAATAAACCTAGCTAGATTTGAGGTTTTATTGTATTCAGAAAGTATTTGCAGAACAGTTTGGATGTAATTGTCAACTTCATTAATCATTCAGGACTTTAAAAAATTTTAATGTTGAAAAAAGTACTCTCTTGCTAGCAAGAATAGGCTTAAACCCCGAGTATTTTCACATTTTGGAATAAAATTTTTCTGGAAATAGGGAGAAAAAAATCCTCAGAGTGTTTTACTGCAAACTCCTCAAAACATGGCTTTTTTGAAACAGGATGGTCTCTTTGGTGTCCTCAGTAGCCTGTCCTTTCCTTCCCATATGATTTGTTCACCAATGAATAGCATCTGAGCATTTGTGAGTAGGAAGAATCAAAGCCCATGAGTCTGTCTTTCAGTTCTGGCCCTTTCCCTGCTTGGCAGAAGCTGGAAAGCCCTGGACAGCACACAGAACAGCTCTCTTCTGAATGAATCTGTCCACTCCTTTCAAAGCATATGAAGTGGCAGTAAAGAGTCCCTTCTCTAAGCTCTTGCACTCCAGGGCTGCCTCCTGCAATACCCCACTCTCCTTGTTCTTATGCATGAACACTTGCCTCTTCTTACCAGAACAACTCACTCATTCCATCTGAACTTCTCTGGATCTCTATTTTAAGAAGAACGATATTGGCACAGGATCTGATTTGAGGCCTTCCTTCATGGTCTTTTCTTCTGCATACATTGCATCTACTGCTACCGGACAGCAAAAAAAAATCCTTATTTAAATGAATTACTATAATTGCTATTCTGAAATGTTAATGCTTGGTGGCATGACCTTTTCACATGCCAGAGCTGTTGATGCTTGGATATGACAATATGTCAGGATGCAGCCCTTTCTGTTCAAAGGCTTCCTGAACCAAAACAAACCAATTTGAAAATTAACAGGGCTGTGGAGCCATGGGTTAGAGTTATGAATGGGATCTAATTACAGGAAGAACTCTTAGAAAGGTCTTGTGTGAGACATGAGGCTCTTTAGGCACTGATATGCATTAGTGATGAAGTACGTATGTTTAACTGTTTGAATATTAGGTACCAATTAGTTTTGTCAAAGAAGAGCACTCAAAGAAAAGAAATGATGAATAATCAGAATAGACAGTTAGAACGAGTCTGATTCTGTCTTCCAGAGAATGAAAATAGCTTCAGTTTTATCTGGCGTCTGTCCAAGCACTGGTACCCACAAGGAAGCTACTTTCAGAAAGTCACTTTTTGTGGCCATACGCTTGTTGCTTCCAAACACAGAAGCTAGTGTACTAGGCCTACGCAGCTGCAGGCCTGTGGGCCCTCTATGGGCAGGTGTGTGCACTTGAACATACCTGCCCTCATCTACAACACCTGAAATAGACCAATATATCCTTTTATGCATTTTGTTCATGAATAAGAGACCCAATTCAAATGAGTGGCAGGCTGTTAAGGAGTCCACGTTACCATCGTTAGCTTGTGCCACCACCTTTCTTCCTTCCATAATCTCCCAAGCCTCCCACATGTCCCTTCCTTCTTCATTTGCCGCACCTCTCCACATGTCCCTCTTTTCCCCTCAATGCAGCACGCTCCAGTCCTCTTCACCTCTCCCTCTCGTCTTCCTGCTGCAACCTCCTCAGGTTCTCACATGTTCCCTAACCCCTACAGCAACATTTTTCTCCTCCAACCTCATTTCCCGTCTCTAATTAAATCATGCCAGCCTCCCAAGTCACCTCAGCTATTTTCTTTACAGGTGCAGTCCTCCTTCCCATCAGTATCTCCTACTTCAAGTTTCTCTGGTGATGGAGGGAGCATGCACTTAGCCCACCTGGGAGCTGAGGGGTGGTGTGTGCCTCCCCATGAGGTGCCTGAGTTCCTGGGGTGCCTGTGCCCCTGAGTGGGAGAGCTCAGCGTTTGGAGCAGGTGAGCCTTGGTCTGGCAGGTCTACCCTCCTCCTGCTTCACAGGTAGGAGCACACAGTGTGCACCCACAGAAAATGGGACATTTGGATTTGGATTGAAATCCCACAGACCTCTAGGAACCTGTCTCAGAGGCTCCTTCTTCTCTTTTAGGTCTCCTAAACAGTCGTCTACAAAGAGTCCCCTGATGGGTGACGGTGCCAAACCAAACACTGCGACTATCTTGCTTTGTTTTTGAAAAACAGTCTACCTTATGAAGCTCAAATTTTTTTCCAACAAACTTTCTTAATAAGAGCAGCATAAAAACATGTAAAGAAAGATGACTTTATTCCTCAGATACAGCTTTATCCCTGCTTATCCTGCCCTTCCTCTCACATAATCTTCCACATGGATTCCTTATTGCCATAGCAATGTCTCACAGCTAAATATCTCCCCTTCCTCCAAAGCTGATTTTTTACTCTTCACAATTTATCTCCAATGATCCTAAACCATAAGCTCTTCTTTTTATCTTCCTCTATGTCAAAAGATTTCTGGTAACAAAGCCACATTCCCAAGGGTATTTTAGGCAATGTATTTCTTCATCCTCCAACTATCTTTAATCAAATTACTGATGCAAATAACTGAGATAAATATGCTGGCTCTTTACTGACAAAATAATCTAGAAAACTGTAAATAAGCAAACTAAATCTGTACTATAAATGCATGAGATATTCTCTCAGGATGTCTTAAAAAAAAGCAAAGGCATTTAGAAATATATCAAGATGATTCAGATGCCATATTAAGTGTGTGTATCCTTTATATCTCTTCAAATATACATTATATACACACACATATAATGATATGTATTTATATAAGAGAATTTTGGAAGGGAAGGGCACATTGCTGTGCATGTTCAAGGAATGCATAGCATCATGTTGCAGGATATTGGAGTAGGCTTCCCTATACGACAAATTAATCCAATTCTCTCTCCTCAGGGGTTCTCCATGTCTTTCTCTGAAGTATGCCATGTGGTGTTGGGCATTGTTAAAGGTCTGTTGGTCAAAATTGGACAAAATAGGTGTTGGGCATTGTTAAAGGTCTATTGGTCAAAATTGGACAAAATAGAAGACACAGTTCACAGATTATGGTGATTTCCATTTCCAAGGTATGCATATCACTGCCAGCAACAATCTAGGAGATTTCTCTGTCTAAAGTTGGGCTTCCATTTGGAAAGCTGATTTGTTTATTCCTTTTCCCAGGTCAACCCATTGTTTTCCCCTTTCTTCGTGGCAACCCACTAAGGAGTAATCTCATTACTTTATAGTATTAACAACTTCATCATTAAAAATTGAAGTGCAAAATTCAGTAGTCAAGGTTACTCTTAAGAATCATGGAACTGGCTCAGACAAAACAAGAACCTTTTGTCCCACTCTTGAAGAAAACTGAACCTGGAACTTTCCTGAGATTCAGTAAAAAATACCTAATCTGACTTTCTTTTCTCTGCTACTGCTGAGTGTTTCGTCAGGAACTGAATGCAAATATGTGGTGGGTTGACCCTGGCTGGATGCCAGGTGCCCACCAAAGCCGCTTGATCACTCCCCCTCCTCAACTGGACAAGGGAGAGAAAATGTAACAAAAGGCTCATGGGTCGAGATAAGGACAGGGAGAGATCACTCAGCAGATACCAGCATGGGCAAAACAGACTTGACTTGGGGAAATTAGCTTAATTTCTTAACAATCCAATCAGAGTAAGGTAATGAGAAATAAAACCAAGTCTTAAAACATCTTCCCCCCACCCACGAGCAGCACAGGGGGATGGGGAATAGGGGTTGCAGTCAGTTCATCACATGTTGTTTCTGCCGATCCTTCCTCCTCAGGAGGAGGACTCCTCACACTCTTCCCCTGCTCCAGTGTGGGGTCCCTCCCACGGGAGACAGTCCTCCATGAACTTCTCCAACGTGGGTCCTTCCCACAGGCTACAGTTCTTCATGAACTGCTCCAGCGTGGGTCCCTTCCACAGGCTGCAGTCCTTCAGGAACAGACTGCTCCAGCATGGGTCCCCCACGGGGTCACAAGTCCTGCCAGCGAACCTGCTTCAGCGTGGGATCCTCCCTCCATGGGTCCGCAAGGTCCTGCCAGGAGCCTGCTCCAGCACGGGCTTCCCACGGGGTCACAGCCTACTCTGGGCATCCACCTGCTCTGGCATGGGNGGCCTTGGCCAGCGGCGGGTCCGTCTTGGAGCCGTCTGGCATTGGCTCTGTCGGACATGGGGGAGGCTTCTAGCAGCTTCTCACAGAAGCCGCCCCTGTAGACCCCCTGCTACCAAAACCTTGCCACGCAAACCCAATACAAAATAAAAATGAAAACATTTAATTACACTGACAAAGACTAGTCTCATTATCCAGAATAAGGATGCTATAGTATGTTAGGTGAAGCTTGAGCAAAGTAACAGAAACTCTTGAATCAATTTAGAATAAACCTTCATGAATTACTAGAAAACCAAAATTCACATTCATTTTAAAAATTTGGAGGGGTGCAATGGTGGAGAATACCTATTTTTTCTGTCTTTTAGCTCATAGATGGAAATAGCCACATGGGAAGAAAGCAAATTGAAAGGCTCCCTATGTTTTAACTTATAACTAAACACTAAATATCCTTGTAGCATCCTTAAATGAGTCTAAGATTGACTGAAGTTCTCAGTATGTTTAAGAACTGTTGTATTGCTATCTGTAGTCTCCAAATGGTATTTTTCTAGCAACCTGGCTGTGGTGAGAAGAGAGGAATACAACACAGCCAACACCACAATCGATGGGGAGATGCCATGTGACGCTGTACAATGTGTTTTGAGCTGTATTGAAAGTTAGATTGCTGATCATAGCCAAACATTAATGCAGACTCAAGTTGCTCTTGAGAAAGAGGATGGAAAAGATGCAGCAGGTTAGCAAATCTAATGATATAATGATCTGGAGATAACTGAACACAGTGAGAATTTGAGAGTGTGCTCAGTAACAGACACGTCCTGGACTCTATCCGTGATGTGACTCCTGGCATGTCAACATGTCTCACCATGTCTCCACTTCTCTTGGTCTGAAGATCTCAGCTCTAGCAGAGTGTCCTCCCACATAACTTGGCTCCTTCACTGGAGCATGCTCAAACAGGCCAGTTTGGGGAAATGTCTGTCACCATAGTGGGATTCATCTTGCAAGCATCTATGCCAAGCTAGGCATTGTAGACTTCCTCAATGGAAAGAAAGATACTTATAGACTGCTTGTTCATCTAACCAGATGAACTATGCCCTCAAAAGTCTCTTCTTTACACTGATCATTCAGGAACCTGCAACGCCTTGCTCAGTTGCAGGGATGTGCACACTAGTGCTGTAATGAGGGAAGATGAACGCCACCTGTTTTTCTTGTACATCTTCTAGAACAGAGGACTATCACCCTTTGATGCAGTTTAAACAACCTTGGGTAAAAATAACATCGTGAATGAGGATAGGAGTTGTGATAAGAGAAAACTGCATTAAAGTTGAAATGAATATATATTGAAAAAAAGAATTAAAATTCCAATTTAACATTTAAGTCAAATTCAGCATGTCCTCTCATTCTGGTCAGCCACAGTGAGAATACTCTTCTGTCCATGTCGAATGAGATTTTTCTGCCTCAAAAAACAAATTCGCTCTTCCTCTAATCCACTTTTGCTAAGACAAAGAAAGCCCATGCAAATACATCACTTATATTTAAGGGAGACTAGCTCTCACACTGTAATGAGTTGATTTCTATTTTTTAATTTATTTTCAAATTTAGTAGACTCCCAGGAGTCAGTGAGTGTGTTGCTAAAATTCCTCTCTTTTAACTTCAGTTATCCCTTTCTGATAAATGACATTTTTGCTTACTTAAGTAGCATCTCTCCAGAATTCAAATGGTGTCCTGAATCTAGCAGAGGATTTTAAATCAATAGGACTGCTCAAATACTTCAACTTAAGCACACAGTTTCTTGGTAAAACTGTGACTTCTCCAGCAGGTGAAAATAATGCTCTTAGTCCTCATCCTCAAGAGATGCCCAAGACTAGAAAACAAACTGCATGTCTCAAAGGGTGAAAGAAGTATGTTAACACAAAAATAAACATCTCATTTTTATGAATACAAGGTATTTTCACAAAAATAATGGACATATAATTAATGACAACTATTGTCTACCAATAGTCATTAATTCTGAAAATGAACTTCATGGTTTTGACCTACTCATGTTCATCTGTTGTGAACCTCCTCAGAGACATGTTCTTTTAGCACAAATATTTCAAAAATTAACTTTAAAATATTTAAATATTTCATGAAAGTGAATTTTGAATGCAATATTTTACTATATTGCTTGGAATTAGTAAAGAATTTGTTGTGTAAGCAATGCAACTCTCAAATAGAAACAATACTGGGTGAATTATGTAGCTAATCAATATGGCATGTATTTTAGGTTCAAAAAGCAAATGCTTTGAAATTAATTGCTGCTGAGGTTCCAGACTAGGAAGAATAATTTCAAATGCATAAACCTGAAAAATTTGAGGAGAGAAGCAAAAATGTGATGAATTAATATGACAGACTGAATTATTTACTCAGCTTTCGTTTCAGAAGTCTACAGTGTATACAAAGTAAATTCAGAAAATTTATTCATAAATATATTCCTGAAAATATTTTTAAAACAAAGCAAACCAAATCATTTTATCTTCTACCCCCGACCTGCCCTAAAAAGAGGGCTAGTAGCTTTTTGTACGCTTCCATTAATAACTGTTAGATGAATGAATTTTTAGACAATAGGTAAGAGCTTCATAGGCAGTTCTATTAGCAAAATAATTTTCTGACAGGACAGTATGGAAAACAGTACTGCCATGGAAGAAGAGACTGTGCACAGCAGAAACTGCATCTTTATATTTCTATTTAGTGAAGAGTGATGTCCATGAGAATTATGATATATAAATAATAGAGAGAAATTAAACACAGGCATGACCAGTCCATGTCCCAGCTACCTAAGTTTGCATTACAAATACCATATCAAAACGAGAGACTCAGTGGTATGTAAAAACTGCATTATTAGGATATTAGGACATCCATACAAGGTAATCTTTGAAAAAAAATCTAAAAAGAAATAAATCACTGAGTGGGAATGAATAAGGATTCTGTACACCCTAAAATACCACTTCAGCTAGTTATTCCACTGATATAAATGAGGTTACTTTGATTATAAGTATTATTCAAACATGTGTTTCCAAGATAGAACAGGCCTTGTTTGATGCTAAGCCTTAATAAGAATAACAATGATGTCTTGAGTACTTGGCAGCTTCACCAGCGTCTCATGATCTGATTGAATACGTCAGGGTAAAGGCTGTTCACATTTAGGGTTCATATCTTATTCACTTAGAAGTGGTTTCAGGTCACATTATAGGAAAAGAAGTTGATTTATTTTGCATGACAACTATGAATTTTAACCAAAAGACACATTAATAAAATAGAAAAGGTCTTTTCTCTGAAATTGCAAGGGCAATTCTTTCCTCTTCCTGAGGTCTTTTCTTGCATTAGTTTTATGTTTGTATAGTGCAAACTGCTGTCTTCAAATGATACATGAGCCCAGCAGTTGCTTATATTTCTCAGTCTTTCCTTTGACTTTGACGTGGTTCTGAAATGAACATGACTTTCTTTTGCTTTGCCGTGCAGCTTCAATTCCCATTTTGTCTAACTGCACTTCCTAATAACCAAGAGAAAGAAAATGGGAAATGATAAGCTGACAGCTTTGTTCCCTGCAGTCAGTTAGAGTAAAAGCCTGTGGAAATTTGTGACAAACTATGGTAACCCACATGAGGCACTGGAAAATCAGTTTCATCAAAGCTTGGCTAATTGTCAAAACAAATAGAAGTGATCAAAGATCTATAAAAAATTACATTAGCATATATATAATTGTGATTTATGAAGATTTAGACAAAGACCATCTTCCTTCACAAGAAATTAATGGACAATGTTAGTGTTACTATCATCGCCATTGTTGAAAAGTATGGATGCCTAAAAATTGGTATTAGAGACATGTATCCATTAAGTATAAATTTCTTGGGCCACTTTCTATTCCAAATCAATTATGATCTTTCATCACTCTGTATAAAAGTCAGGCTGGAAAGAGCAGGAATATTAAATAGTTAAAACTAGCAATATATAATTTTATATAACTTCTCCAATGCTTTGATCATAAATTGAATTCAGTCTGCCATCAAGATGGCATCAAGTTTTAATGTTAAATGAGAGGGTTACTGCTATTGTAATTGTAAAGTACAGTGCTCTAATTTTTTGTGACTTACTGAATGCAAATCAGTAAAAACCAGACTAGAATCACATGGGAGAGTGCTCATTTTCCTACAAGTTGTTATGCTGTAAACTTCCCATTTGTGCCCTTTCATTAAAAATACCCGAATGGTTTACAGGTTTAAAAGAAAAAAAAATACGGTAGAAGGTCACTGGAAAACACAAGCTTTAATCAGGATATATTTTATGACCCAGCAATTCCCATGGGTCTTTTAGATTTTGGAGGCTGTGAAGTGACATGTGTAAATGTCCCTCCCAGGGGAAGAGAAGCAAGCACTAATTGAGGTATTGACGGGTTTAAATGAAGCAGAAACACACTAAGAAACTCTGGCTACAACAAAAATGAGTATTGGTGAGCAGTGCATGCTGGGACATTAATGGTTTTCATTCACTGCTCATTCATGCAAGTAAGTACACTTTTAAGCACGGTGACTTGGGTCTATAACAGCTCAGTTCTGAGCTAAAAAGCCATGAAATACTATCTGCTGATGTATAAGAGAGCTCTGGTAGAACTAGTCTCATCTAGTCTTTCAGAGTGAAATATATTTTTGTTGTCTAGATAGATGCAAATAGACCAATAACATCTGATACTCTGATGATGGGAACAGAACTCAAATGTATTAAAATCAGCAAGATACAGCTCTCTAGATATTTGTGTAAGCAGCTCGATATAAGTACATTAACACAAACAATATAAAAATATATATTCTGCATATTCATACTAACAGAAAGGCATTATTGCATTGCATATATGCACAAAAGCATCCACCAGTGCATGGAGGTAGAGCACGTTCACAGAACCAGTCAGTGGCATTCACCTCAACCTAACTTCAAGTGGCTAAAAATTAGTCATCCAAGCCTTCAGCTAGTCAAATGAGGACTTCTTCTGCAACAGTCCTTGGGGAGAAACAAGACCTTCCAGAGGGCCATTCATCTTGCCTTAAAGATGATGAATGGCTTCTTATTGATGATAAAAGGAGCTCAGGGTGAGATGCTTAGACTTTTACAACTAGTCTTTAGAAGTCTAGCTTAAGGTCAGATGAATCCAGTGCTAAGGGTCTAGTCTTAAATTCTACATTCTCTTCACTGAGGAGATTCAGGATGTCGATAAATGCTACTATCTCAGGAAAGACAGGACAGGAGATTCAGCTGGGGAGATTAAGATCCTAATAAAAAGCTCTGAAGACATTTATTTTGATGGACATAAATCTGGTTTATCCAGTCAAAATTCTAATATTTGCCTCTTGTCACAGAGACCATCTGGGTATGCTTTGGGAATGGTCTGACCATCTACGGAGTATTAGCTCTGCTTGTTGCTGAAAAAGAGCAAACTGGATTCCAAATCTATTCTATCTTTTATTTTCCACTATCAGGTCTATTTTCTACTTTGGCTGCTCAGCATGCAAGCAGCTTCTGCAGGGAAAACAGATCTCTTAAGTTGGTCAGTAAAAGGAGAACATTTCTAGAATAACGGGGAACCATCTTAAAGGCTGCACAGCCTAGGAAAAACTGGTAGGTAACTTGTGTACTTAAATTTTTTAATATATGTCTTATGGGAGGAGGGAAATACTAGTAAAGAAAAGCAAAGAGGGCTTAGATAAACATAATATTTATAAAGATATTCAGCATAATACTTCTGTGAGTTACATTTACCCATAAATAAGCAGTGGCTCTTACAGCAGAAAATCAGAAAGGAAAAGTCTCACTTACCTTGATTAAATCTAAAATTAGGACACCCCCCCTTGGGGATTTTTTTGTGCCTTTTACATTCATTGCTGTCATGTCATTGCAGTGTTTTATCAAATCTAAAGGCTAGGACTTTCCACTGAGTATTTTGGGACTGTTACACTGAACAATTAATAAAGCTTCCAGACAAAAGCAATGGCTGACAATTTGGCTCCAGTATCCAAATGCCTAAGGCCAGAGGAAGCGGACCCTAATTTGAAGCAGGGTTATGGTTATTTTGGCTTATTCACAGCAGCCAATATGCTCATCCAGCTGTGAGCCAGAGAACAGCTGGAAAGGAGTTTTGAAGCCAAATTTTACCCTACTGTTCCTGATGTTGACAGTGTCATGCTATATAACTGGGGTCTTCCTACATAACTGGGGTCAAGTTGTGTGTGTGTTTGTGCTTGCATGCGTGCATATGCACGTGTGTGTGAGTGAATAAGAGAGGAACAAAAAAATGTTTTCCATGGAGTCAAATAAGGAGAATTATTTCGTTACCTGGAAAAGAAGACAAAGAAACCCTCATCGCCTTCTTCCCTTGACCTTCAGCTGTCCTGTGGATTTCTCTTTTCAACACACTCTTAAAAAAATGTTTCTATTTCTCTGGAGACCGTTTTTACCCCTCAGCCAAGGGAAGGCATCGTAAATACTAGTGTTTCAGGCAGGAGTAAATTATAGCCATCCATCTCATGAACAAAGCACATGGCACAGGGCTGCAGGTCTCTTTCCTCCACAGTACCTCCCCACAGCATGAATGTTATAAGGAGTTCAAAGGACTTGGTTTATTTTTTTCCTTTAAATTGGGTTTCAAATGAATAGGAACTCCCATTCCCTCTTCCACATATAGAATGAACACCCAAAACCAGAGGCCAAAATGGCAGTGGTGATAATGTAACCACCAGCAAAGTAAGAAGGAAGTCATGCTTCTAAGCACAGAATGACATATTGTATATGATGGGTGTTGAATATGATAAATGAAGCAGCCAGTTACAGGGCCAATATGAAAATACTTGTTTGATTTTCTTTTTAACCAGATTTTCAAATGTTTCTTTTTCAATCACATCCTTAAAACACACACACACATACAGAAACACACGCACACAATCTGTACTTAGATCTAAACTTGCTACCTAAATTATTAAATTATCTTCATACAAAGAGTTTGGCTTTACAAAATCCAGGAGTTTGAAGTGCTGATTTGGTGATTCTGGGTTTTGTTTTTATTTTTTAAAATTACATTCCATTATAAAGGATAATAACTTACAATGGAATATTGTGGGTTTATGCACTATATAACAACCTTATTAGTCACATACATAGGGAGGTCAGGTTTTACGTTCAGGTTTTTTCGGGGTGGTCTTGCTCTTTTTATGATGCATTTTAGAGTTTCTTGTAAGTTGGTATGAAGCTTTTCAGAACCATTCCTGTTGGGACTTTGGACTGTCATTTTTTTGTCAGAGAACAGCTAATTTCTTCGACCCAAAACTTTTTGTGAGAATGTGGTCTCTTTGACAAAAGGAATTGCTGAAAAGGGCTTATTAGCTCAGCATTCAATTACTGGTCAAAAGATGAGAAAAAGAGACTACAAACACTCAGAGTAAGCAATATAGTCAATGATCACTGCCTGTTTGAGGACACAGCCTTGCATCTAAATGTCTCAGCTTCTCCCTCCCCATTTTCTGTTTTTTCCAGCATCACAAACATTTCACTGTATATACAGGCTTGGGTAAGGTCAACAACACAAACAAAATAAAAGAAGACAGTCTAAAACTATTAGTTCATTATCTTCAATTACTTCAATTAATATTTGACTTAATTTACAAAATGAAATATTTCCTATAACCGGCTGAGAAATATCCCACTATAGCTTATAACTTAGCTGTAAGGACATCAGGATGTAAGAATGGCCAAGCAAGGCTTTGAAATTTATTTCTCTGCATCATATCTAACCACTGTTTCTTGGGATACTCTCTCAGTTTTTATGACTACACAGAAAGAAAGGGTTTGTTGGTCCCTGGTTATAGTGCAGCACTGCCCAGTAGAGTGGGTGGGTGGCTCAGGCTTGGAGAGGAGCAGTCAGGACTTTCATGTTCCCAGCTGTGAAAGTAGGATGCCCTACATTTCCTTGGCTCCACAATAGGTAATCTGAAAATGGTGAAAACTCCAGCTGAAATGGGGGTCTTGGGATTTCCCAGCCCCCTGTGATGAAGCTGAGACCCTGAGTGTGCCTGTGGTTTGACACCATGGGTGGGATCAAGCTCTGAGCTCCACAGCTCCTGGTTCAGCTTTTACTACGATCTTCCTGAGGCATCTGGGAGGATTTGTAGTCAACCATGGCTGGTCTGGTCCCTCAGAGCCTGGTTCCTGGGCAATAATTTATGCGTGAAATCTACTGGTGGGGAGCCAAGGGATGGAACTTTCTGAATATTTCTAAGCATTTATTTTCAACTGTTCTCTGTGCAAATATCTAACCTTTTATTTTTCTGCCCACAAAAACATTGGAAATTATACAGAAAAATAAAATCATAATTTTCAGCAAGCCATCATTCATAATTATCATTTCGTTATGACATGGAACTCTTCTGTTTATTTTATTCATAAACAAATGCAAGAGCCATCAGCTGCTGTGCAAGCTTCCCTTCTTGTTAATCTGTCTCTGTTATGAAACTAGATTCAGAACACCAAACAGTTTTTAGACAGTAATGTTACTTTATTCACCATAAATCCAGACATATTTCAAATACTCTCTAAGAGGCAAAAGACACTGCTTTCCATTATCAGCTTCACAGGCTCTTCAATTCCTTGCGTGTCCTGGCTAATTAGACACATGGCCAATGGCTTAACCAATTAGATAAATCTTTTTTTTTTTTTTAATTGTTGAAACCCTCTATTAAGCAATAGTTGGAGCTACTTATCTTATAAAGACTATGATATAAACACAGATATGGTACGGTTTGTTTTAAAACTTGGTACTACCACTTCACTTGCTCCAGGAGCTTTCACCAAATGAGATCTCCTAGTTAGAGGTGATATAAAACACTGAAAGCAGGAGAAGAAAAAAATATATATTACAGTTCTGAACTTCTCCAAAAATCAGACCAACATGCTTACAAAAATCTTCAAAATGTAAATTCTGACAGAAAAGGGAAAAAATGATGAAAATTTATGAAAAGTCTCAAAACTGAATCTTTTTTTCAGCCAAACAATACTAATACAATCACTCAAATTCATGAAGCGAAATTCACTCTAAGGGACATGGATTTCCTGGTGGTCACATGGAAATACATTCCTGACTCTTTAATTCATTCCATGAGGAACTGAAAGAATAGTTTTGCCAAGTAAAATACAGTTATGGTATTATTGAATCAGACGCAAAAAATCTCCTAGTTACCATGAAGTAAAGTTATCACTAATTTCTAGTCAGCTTCTAGTCAGCTTCTTGTTTAATGAACTTCCCCATGGATGAATGCTTCTAGGTTTCTTACTAAAAACAGACTGCATGATTGATGGGCAGGACATAATCTAGTGTTGTATACCCATGTTACTTCTCCTCTGCAAATAAATACTCGAATCCAGCTTTTTTTTTTTTTTTTTTTTTTGGTAGCTTCTTGTAATGAAAGATTTATCATATTACCTAAGATCCTGTAAAAAACATCCTGAGATTTTATCTTGAGGAGCTCTTGCACTTCTGCTCTCTGTTAACTGATGAAAATCTGGCTGTTCTTTAAAACTTGGCATGAAAAATCCCTTGTTAAAGAAGTGCTACACCTTTGTCCCATATTATTTCACGGAGAACTCACAGCTGAAAGATGCTGCAAAATGACATGACTTCTTCAATTTCCTTACTAGTAAGATAAATTAAAATAATAACAATATCAGCATGATGCCAAACTAATAACTGAGTGTGAATGTTCTAAAAAGGTAGATGCTGCCACTGTCAAAGCAGCTGCAACTACAACTCTAAACTGAGACAAAACCACCAGATTCCCACATCATCTCAACTGCTTATGCAAGGAAAAGGGTGATAAAAGCAGATTGCTTCTCTACCCCAATTTATTTTCTTTTCTCTCTAGTAAGTGGGTCATTGATCACATTGTACACATTCAGGACATTTTGTGGACAACAATTTTTTTCCTTCAATTCCTAGGAAAGAAAATGGGGGACTATTCAATCAGGCTGCTTTGTCCAAGTCTCCAGATCCAGCAACTGACTCAAAGAGTTTGTTCCATCTTCCATTAGTATTGAATCCTGCAACTTGAATGACAGAAGTCTGTTTTGAAGACTAAGTATTCAGACTCTACTGGTGGCAGACTTTAAAAATATGTAAGAATTAAAGTATATACTGAACTGTAAGATATGCTCTCTGGATTAATTTTATATGAATTAAGAAAGAAACTTATTTTAAATGGTAAATCCAAGCACCCAAAATTTCAATAAACAAAATAACTGAAACTTCCAAACAGTCTCCTATTCTGTTGTGAAAAGATCCAAACTCATATTTAGCAAATGTTTTCCAAGGATACCTTGGAAACTTCTTAAAGTTGTGTGATTTCTGAAATGTTCCTGTATTTATGCTGAGTACTTGACTCAGTTGTTCTCTATGAGCGGCATCAACCAAGAGACAGAGTGCCCAGAATTAGTCTTAAAACGAACAGCTCATTAAGAAGCTGAACTCTAGTGAAATGTGAAAAAAAATATAAATGCAATCATAGCTGCAGCACCGAAGAAAGGAAAAGCCTTCTCAGCCCTGTGTCAGTTAAATACATTTTTAATACTGCTGCCAACAAATAATATCCTTTGGTTTTCTTTCCAAAAGCTTGCAAAGTTGCTGGCAGGTCCAGTAACTCTTCCAGTTTCTATTGTCAGCTCTGCCAGTCTCTCATAAACCTCACTAGTCTCTTACACCTCTCTCTCCAGAGCTCATGTTCCTTGCCTCAGATTTTGCCAGAATAAATCCCTGTAATGTTACACAGTTCCCCCTCACCCCCCACTAAGTTTACCCTCCTGTCTGAGCAGGCCCCTGTTGTGTTTTTTAATTAGATGGTGTCCTTTGCAGAGAATGGGACTTTGAGGCAAAGGGGTGAAAAAAGGGTCACTGGTGATTTATTGCATGTATCAGGGCTGAGCTAGCTGGTAACCGCAAGACAGTAAACCTGAATAATTAGTTTTACAGGGAATGTTGCAAGATTTGGTACTCCAATTCAGGTGAAAACAGAAATGAATCTGAATCATTATCTGAATCTTATCAAAACCTCTCAGGAAGTGTAAAAACAGGTAATCTGTCAAGAATTCCCATGTCATTATTACTGGTAAGAAAAGATATAATCCAAGAGCTGCCTCTGAGAAGGTTTTCTCTTTCTCTTTTGGGATTGCCTGGAACCATAGAGTACAAAAAAGTAACCTAAGGTGTTGCTTTAGAGACTAGTCTTTCAACTTTAAATTTTCTAAAAGATTTGCATGTCAGCTATCTTGGACTTGCTTGAGGGAAGCTGGTTTGCTCATACGTATTTTTCATATAAAGTAGCGTCAGCATCAGGAGCACATACTTTTTGAAATTCAATGGTTAGGGAAAGACGATGGAGGAATAAAGTTTGGGTAGCACCCTTCGTCTACATTGTTACAGACAGTTACTTACTGTGTGACTAAAGTAGTACTATTGTTATCACCAGAGCATCTAAAACCACAGTCTTGTGGATTAAAAAAAGCACAACTCTAGAAGATGATGATATTGACAGCTCTTCTAGGGCGCTGTTTGTCAGCAGGTCCCACATAACGCTACAGAGGAGGCAGCGCTAGGGAAGGAGAGCTCCTGGCAGCCCTGTAATGAGCATCTTGTGCAGCCCAGGGAAAACCGTTCAACCTTTCTGTGCCTAGCGAACCCATAGCTCTTGGCAACTGTGCGCAGCTTGCTTCCAGAAGGAGAATAATCACATTTCTCAGTTCAGTAAAAGAAAAACAGGAAAATCAAAAATATATAGCTCAATAAATTGTCACTTTCGTAGTTCAGAAGGAAAACTTTAAAAGATGGTAACAGCCAAAATCCATAGGTAACAAAAAGAAGGAGTTCAGCCTTTCATATTGACCAGGGCTGTGCAGAGACAAAGCCAGGAAGGGTTTAGCAGTTGAGTGCTGTGGGACACCCGCTGGCCCCGCTGCCTTGGATAATGGGAGCAGCTCTGTTCCTGTGACTGTCAACGGCAAAACCCACGTGCCAGCCACGGGCTTGAAATTGTTGCTGTATCACCGCCTTGTTGCAGGGGTGTAAGTGAGATCACTCATACTTTTAGAGCTTGAAAGGCCACATGGGTGAAATTCTGGTGCTGTAGAAGGCCAGAGGAGCTTTGTCACTGACTTTTGCTTGACCAAGGTTTCATTTGCTAAAGCAAGACTTACACTGGCCACTTTCCTACAATCTTACTATCCAGTCCTCATACAAGCTAAAAGGGAGGTGTTAAATGGGAATTAAATTGTAGAATATTAAAAAAAATTAGTTCCTTTCTGTTTATGTTTAACAAAAATAAGAAAAAAATCTCACGATGTCCTTAATATTGCCTATTACTATGCATATCCTCGATTCATGACTAACGCATTTTAATTCAGTCACAGGGTATGCTTTAAAAAATTCAGGGCCGCACTATGTGCTGCACTTGAGATGTTCGAGATCTTAATTGTTTGTTCTCTTCAGTATCCCTTACCCAAGAAGCTAATGAAAAATTCAGTCGTGATGGTATTGTTTATGACATACATAGCCATGACACATGATAATTTCACAATCATTTCAAGACACCATGTGGTTTCTTTTGATATTTTGTGACAGGCTGTGTTATCAAGCACAATTGTTTGCACAGGAAACAACTGTAACACGTGGTCTTTGGGACATTATGTTATCTCCTGATAGCGATGTCATTAACATGTGTATACTATAATTAATGACTACAAGAGCGATTCATTTGAGTAAGGCTTATGAATCCATTTCATCTAAAAAGGGAAAGAAAACCTATAATCATTTGGGCTCAGATCCTGAAAGCTACTTACTTGCAACCTGCTGCAGCTACACTGAGTGACCCATTAATTGAGGCATATTAGCCAAGAAGCATTTATTTCTCAGTTATATTACAGAAGCTTGGATTAGAATCATTATCATGATTGTTCTTGTAGATATCAATGAGAGAAACAGGAACATAGCAGTGCTCCAAAACCCTTTGTCAACCTATGTCCTACCAACGGTAGCCAGGAAACAATTTCAGTTCATCAGTCTACATAGCTAACATAATGAAGCTGAAGGCATGTTGGTAGCAAGCCCACTGCAGTTAATGCCACCCCCCCTTTCTTCTATAAGCTGTAAGACAGAAAAAACCACTTCTTACGTCCTTGTCTGCATGCCACATAGAAAGCAAACTGTCTTAAAGGCAGTTCAGACACGTGAAGCTTTCTTATATAAGTTTAATAGTTTCTATCCCTCACTGTTATAATGGGCATTCTCTTGAACAGGTAAAATATGGTCTAATTTTGTCATCATTTTTTTGCCAATATATTTGACTATTCAATGTCCTGATGTTAGTCATACCATGGTTTTAGTATAATGTCTGTTGTGCTTTCACTGCAAACTCAATTTTACTTTTCACTGCTTATAGCTTCCTGGAAAAAAAGATATATTTAGACCCCCCCAAATTTTTTTTCACTCCTCTCCCTTAAGGCTAGCAAAATCCCACAGAGGCTTTTTTGTTTTATTCAAATTCTCAGAAGGCTGTGTTTGGACACGCGAAATATTTGCATGGAGATATTTGCATTCAGAGTGAATGAAATGAATGGTAGCGAATGAAATTTCCAACTTGCCACAGACATAGTCCTCAGGAAAACTGCCTACAATATGTCTAAAGAGGTTAGAATGAGACTGGATCCCTGTGAAGACATTTGAAAATAGACTGCTTGCAGAGGCTACTACCAATGAAGGCTGGATCATGCTGAACCCTCCAAATAGATTAAAACAGCACAGGAGGGAGACAGGGAACCGTGAGCAGACCTGCTCCTCCCAGCAGCCCCCAAAGCACAATTTTTGAATGGGTATCAAAGATGCACAAAGCACTAGCTAGGCTTTTCCAGAATAGGAGCAGTGGGATATGTTCCTGCAAAACAATATCAAAAAACTTTTTTTGAGAGATAGCACTGCCTTCTCTTGGTTACTTCTCTCTTCTTGCAGCACTGGAGGAGAGCAGTTTGGGAGACGCAAGCATACCTCTCCTGTCAAACTGCTTCATAACTACACAAGGTCATCCTCTTTGACTTTTCTGTTGCCTTTTACATATTGTTTCTATAGAGTGAGTGTACGGATTATATGAGTATATTGCAAAAATAATGATTTATATGCATCATTAACTTTGCTCTGAGGCTTGAAACACTAAATATGTATGTACATAGTAGCTATTCTTACTCTGTAACTCCAGAATAATCATCACTGTATCTACTTCAGTGTGCACTATATTTTTAAGCTAAAGTGAATAAAATAAGAATATGTCTTATCATGATGTAAAGTACAAAATATTTAAAAAGTCAAGAAATGCAAAGTCAGAATTTCTGGAACAGTAAATTAGAGTGCTATTAATACCAACTGACGTGAGAGACCTAATAAAGGAGTTAACATTCAGAAGTCATTCTCTCTACCTCATAAAGATGTTATATCTGTATTTGTACACGTATGTGCCATACCTGTACTGTTGTCTTTCAAAAATGTTGTTGTGATTATATTAAAAACAAGCAAACTATGATTGTTCCTCCTAAACAAAGCTCCTAATTCAGAACGAAGTGTGCTTTTTCTTCTGTGCAAATCATAAGAATTGGAAAATTCTCAGTCCTGGTCTACAGGAATCTTTTATGAGTCAAAGTCTACAATTCACATATTATTCATTTAACTTCTTAATTGCAGTATTTTTTATAATTACTGATTATAACATCCTTTATAACAGCACATTAAAAGAAAATGCTTCCAAAAGGAGAAATAAAATCTATATACCCATACAAAACTAGTGGAGCTGCAGAAGCAATCAAGGAATATATATTCCTGATTGATTGCAAGTAGATCACAGGCTTAATTCTGGAAAAGCAAAAAAAAAAGAAAAATTTTCACATAGTCAAAACAGGGATGTCAGAGTTTCCTGTAAATTTAGAACCCTGACTTGACTCAACAGTTTGAGGAAAACATGCTGATAGAAGATTATTTCCAGCAGATAAGATCTACACCCTTTAAATGTTATGCAGATTAGCTTAGCATTTAATACTGCACAAAATTTTAGCTGGAAAACATATTTTTCCTGAAAATACTCAATGGAAATAATATGGCATAGAATCATAGAATCATTAAGGTTGGAAA
>WAAD01011190.1:0-35171 GCA_013389945.1 Fregata magnificens | reverse complement strand
CTTGATGATCTTAGAGGTCTTTTCCAACCTTGATAGTTCTATGATTCTATGATTCTATGTTGTTCTCTTACCCTAACACTACAGAATGGACACAAATTATGCCTAGGTTAAGAGTAGAGCACTGAAAAAAATCTGCATTTTACATACAACTGAAAGCAAAAACTGAAGCAATATTCTTTGAAAATAAATTATCATAGTTCCTGTGGTTCCCAGAAAGAAATAAAAAATGAGAGCACAGTTTCACATAGCCATGAAAGATATAGAGGTTTTTTGAAAATCATAATTCATTTGCAAGCAAAATAATAAAGTTCTGAACAGGTTCAAATTACAAGTCTGGAATATTATTTCTATCCCTTTTTTCACACTGAGAAATGATCACTAATCAAGACAATGATTTGGGAAGATGAGAAATTAAACCAGATGAATGCTAATATGTATTTGTAAGCCAAGCTCGTGGCAGGTCTACAGACATGCATGTATTGATTTACCACTGCTAGCTGTTTTAATCTGAAAGTAAGGCAGTATTTCTACACCCAACCATAAATCTTGGCAAATTTCAGCCTCACCAATTTTGCAGAGTCTACACTAACAGCTTGAAAGAATAAAACTATGAAGACATAAGAGAGCAGTTCTTGTTATTCATAATTTATAACTCCTTTCTCTTCCCTGTGCTAAACAGTACAGATCAGCTTGGGAGCACAAATTAGTCTCTCTACCTGAAGACCTTTTATTTTTCAATTCCTTCTCCATCCAAGGAAGCCAAATTCAGTCATTGTCAGAGTATGATGCGTTGTCCTTTATTTTGGCATTTCTTAAGCGTATTTCTTTTTCTTGTGGGAGGAAATTAAGGACAAGGCAAGGGGAAAATAAAATTATTTATCAACACCTTCCAATACTTTTTTCCCCTTGTTTTAGTCAGAACAGCATAAATCAAAAGGTGTTATTTTGGCTACAGTCCTAGCAAGTGTGAGACTACCTCCTATCCGGATAGACAGACAGACACCTATTAATGCTACAAGCCTGTATACCTGCAGAAGATTAATTTATTCTTGCCTACTAATTTCACTTCTAGTGAGGGTTGCTAACCAAGTCTTATACCCTCAGCTTAAATAAATGACGCCCCAAGGAATATGTTGGCAAAGTCTTGAAAACCATGAGATTGGAGATTGCCAAAAAGTACACGGGCACTTTCAGTCACATCCCATTTCCTAAGCCCTGACCCATCTGTCAACTCTGAACTAGAAAAAAAAACTGTCTCACATACTGTGTAAATTACATATATACATAAAAATACATACCTATATATGTACACACACACAATGCTTTTTCTGGCATTTATCTTGTGTGGA
Organism: Fregata magnificens; assembly: GCA_013389945.1. NCBI lineage: Eukaryota > Metazoa > Chordata > Aves > Suliformes > Fregatidae > Fregata > Fregata magnificens. The sequence goes on along the minus strand of WAAD01011190.1, from coordinate 33,822 downwards.
AGATGTTTGGTCACTGGAATAATGCCTATCATTGATAACTTTTTTAAAATACGTCAGTGTATTTTGTATGTTTTCCTTCTGTTTTTGTAATAGTAAGACAACACTAAGCCAACAGGATGAATCCAAGACCTGGCCTGCTGGGTTAAAATACCTTCTACACAAAAATACCGATTTGTTCTTACCTGCATCTTGCACTAATTTAACACCCCCTCTTGGAAAGTGATGACTGCCCCTCTTCTGTCTGGAGGGCAGAAGAGGAAAAAACCCAATACATTCAAATAACTTCCAGTTTCTCTGAACTGCATTTTAACAGTGGTTCTTTTTATGAAATACTCATAGTAAGATCCTGCTTTCAATAGCTATTTTATACTGGAATTAACACATAATTATGAAGAAACTGTAAAATTAATACTAGAGTCTGATCTCCTTTAATTTCTGGTAATTTAACATCAATCATACTAGAACAGCACTAAATGGACAAATTATTCAAAATCACTGCTAAACCTTCCAGAGGCCTTGCCCCCTTAATAGCATGGCATGTAGACTTGATCCCTATTTGAATCTGCTTCTCTAGTCTCAAGTCCCAGCTGTGCTGAATAGCAAATATCTGCATTTCAATAGGGAAAATGGCTGTACTAAAGTAGTTCTCTCCAGGGGTCAAACTACTTCAGAAGGGCATTTAAGTGGCTGTATGTTATTGAGCAGAAACATCAGCTCACATATTATTGATTATAACTGCATGGCTCTGTTGAAAAGATGTCTGCAGTAGTATTAAGTGCTGAGATAGAGACAGAGGAGTGTTATGCATTAAAAAAATACTATCTATCCATCTGTTGCCAAATTTTAGATACAGATTAGAGCAATCACAAGCTGTAATACAAAATCTAAAGTGCAACCTTTGCGACTGACGCATCAGGGTCGTATTCAGTGACACTTCCTCAGTTTCACACTGCTTAAGATAGACAATCTTTTGAATATTGACTGAAGCAGGTAGGCAGCAGTTTGATTTCTGCAGTTTTGCAAAGAGAATGTAATAGATACTTATCTGGAAATTTGCTTTTGGTAGCTTAAATATACCGTTTTCTTTAAAAACACCATTAACCTGTTCTGATCCCATCACTATAGCAGCTAGCTAAGTACAACTGAGGTCTTCTGGAACCACTGCACACTCAGCCTACTCTTAGCCCCAAGCTGCAGACAGACCTGCAGTCACAGCACACTGCCCACTACCAGATTGCCATGTAGAACATACATGAGCTGGCTGAAACTAATGTGATCCCCCAGACCCTCGTTTCCAGTGTTTTGGGGTTTTTTGTATAATGTCTATCTCAAATGCCACGACGGAAGGATAAATTCAGTGTCCCAAACTGCACTCTGGCTGATGTCCATCAGGAAGCACTTGGATCGATGGGCTTCACAGTGAAGAACACAGACAAGGGAGGTTAATCCTGGCCTAGGAGGGAAAAGCCAACCCATGAGCATCTGTGCAAATGGGCGACTCAAGGCTGGGTCAACTAGGCTCAAAGGAAATGGGGATCCTCCAGTTGGCTGTATCAACTGCGAGCCTGGGTGGCACCTACATTAAACAGACATGGATTGAAAGTTTCTTAAAAGGAGCAGCCGTGGCAGTTTCACAAACCCAGAGCACCAGCAGCCACAGAAGGAACTATTCAAAAAACATATTCTGATACAGTGCCAAGAAAAATCAACCAACCACTGCATGACAGCAAAGCTGACAGGCAAGCCCAAAATCACTGAAGTTAGTCTGTATCACAACAACCCTTCTTGAACAGATTCAACAACATATGCCAACAAGGGAGCTCGTATGACATGGTCACAGCGTTTCTGGGCTTTACAGACCTTTCTTTATAATTGCGAGCCTGAGATGACTATTTCTTTGCCTGCAAGAGGGCAGCAGAATGAACTTTTCTCTTAAAAGTGATAAAGTACTACATGAAAGAAGCAGTAACTTCTACTTGAGGATGAATCTCAATGCCTATGCTTCAGATTCTAAAATAGTTCATTTACTAATTTTTCTGATCAATTTATCTAATCAAGGTGCTTAAACCAATCCAAATAGAAATCTTAAAATATTTTTAATGAAAAACCCTCAGAAGCAGGAAAATGTAATGGATATAGCTATCGCACAGAAAAGGACTGAGAATCCAAGAGGCAATGGCTATAGCCAATGTCAGAAAGCCACTCATTAGTAAAGAGTTAAAGATTATCTAGGTCACTCTACAGTCTTTCCTGCACACCCTCAGCTCACTGCATATCGGAAATGCTGTGTGGGAAGGCCAGGGAACTAAACTCACAGACCAAGTATGACTCAGACTGCAGTAATTTAATGATACTTTTTTTTCTCTTAAATGATCCTTGGGATTAAAAGAATCCACACCCTGAACACGAAGCCAAATCACGGTGAAAGGAAGAAACCACAAATTCATGGATCTTTGAGTCAACAGAAGGTATCCAGAAGCAAGTAATTATTAATGGTGAAGGACTGAGACATTTCCTATAACATACTATATGGTCAGAACAGCAGAAGGTGAAGAATTTGAGCCCCAGTCAGATGTTCTTCTGAAAGCCCTAGTGGGGATGATCTCAGCAGCAAGAATGTCAGAGAACTGTCTGCCAAAAAAATGAAGAGCTGTCACAGCCAAATGCTGACCTCTACCACTAGAGGAAAGCAGCTTGAGAGAAACAGCCTCACATTTCCTCCACCACTGCAGAAGCTGAACTCAAGAGTTGTCAAATATCTTGGCACAAGCATGAGCAGAAAACAACTATAAGATCCTGGAGAAGGCAGAACACCAGCAACCCAGGTCCAAATACAAATCCAGTTAAATCCCGGAGGAACAATTAAAATTTCTGCAAATTCTGTCCCACTGAACAAAACAGAAGTTTGGAAAGGACACTAACGAGCAGAAGAAACTATTGCCCTCAGAAATACTCCTTCCTGACTACAATATCAAATTATGAAAACTTACTCTTTCCTCTGCACTTCAAGCTGCCTCCCTCCCCTTCGCTTAAGGAAAGGACAAAAAAAGGCATGCTAACTACCACAAAAAAAAAAAAAAAAGAGCAAAGCTAAAATGTCCTAATGGCACTAAAATGTCTTCTATCACAGGAACTTGTAAATTTTCATCCAGAGAAATGGAAACTAATTTCCCCTTTTTCATGGCAAAAATTTAACTAGTTTTGTTGTGGTGACATAAACAGCAGTGGATCGCTTTTTCAGAAGGGTTTTTGTTAGTATATTGTGAAGTACATGGCAAGCGAATTATAAAGAATTGACCATCTGGCTTTCCAGCTATATATTTAGACGTATCCTACTCTGTTTCTAATTAAATGATCTGATTTTTTTAATCCCATGAGATAAAGAACCTAACAATGTTCCCAAAAACCTGTATCCACCATATAAACACTAGGATGCTTGGTCAGTAACCAGTTACCTTTGAAAGTAAAGTCTTGCTGCTGCTCACCTTTCAGCTACAACCATGGAGGAGTCCAAATCCCTGATCGCCTCTGATTAAGCGAGGAGTTTGGACCCAAGCGAGTTCAGGTGGAGGGCTCTATCTTGAGAATACAGACAGTGTCACTTGATCAGTGAATTTTAAGTTACAATTAAAAGGGCAATATCTTTGATAGAAGAGACCGAAAGAGTCATCACAAATGAAGTGGATGTCCCACATTCCATACTGATTTAGACCAACACAGGGTCTGCTTCAAGTCATTGCTTCAAAAAGTACAATTTATTGGTTAAATGGAAACTTAAGAGGAAAACAATTAAGTCTTTCCTGTTTTTCAAAAAAGGAATCGGACTCAAAAATTTTTCTTAGGCTGGCTATCTACCCAAGAACATCTTAACAACTTGGGCCTTTCTGTGATCTACTGAAAATTCCCCACTTTTTGAACCTTATAAATTCAGTTGTCCAAAACAGTGACCCTGTGCTCCTTAGACTACCACCTCAATCTCAGTTCCAAGCGTTAAATGGGAAGGAGTTGATTAGTGACAGTCAGGGCTGTCCCCTCTTCCTGGGAAGGCTGCTCTTTTCAAAACATTTAATGACATTTGCAAAACTGCATAATTCAGTGAGCGTCCTAGACTTCAAAGAGAATTAACAAAAATTTAACTGAATAAGCAATTCACAAAATAGGTGGAAAAAACTTCTGAATTTCTCATGAAACAAAGTAACATGCAACTCATTTGGGAAGAACGGGAGACTGGAACAGATTACTGTATATTTTTATAATGTCATAGCTCTGAATATTTGGAATATGTTCAAAAAGAATTGATCCTAATTTACATAATAAAGATACATTCATGCTGAGGCCTTGGTATGATGATGGATTGTTTTCAACGGCAGTCCTGGCTAAGGGTCTTTCACTCCTAGTACTGTACCTCTGTACTGCAACATAGAAGCCCTGTAAGTTGCCACGGAGAAAAAGGAATGTGGAGCAACACCTTCCCTCTCAGTATTTGAGATCTTCAAAAATATAGCAAATAGACTTTTGGCAACAAATAAAAAAGCCTTAACAATAAAGTTAAGACAAAGCCTGCCATACAATAAAAACAAGTAGCTTCAAGTATGGGAAACGTAGTGGGTTGGATACAGGATATCTGGAGAAAAAAAAAAAAGCAGATGATTTCAAACACTCCTTTTCAGATCACAGTACTACAAACAGCGATGCAGGGAAGGAAATGCACACCGCTACGTCAGCTCCACTGGATACCCCACCATGCTGATACCTCAGGCCTTGAAGGGAAAGAGTCTCTCTTCTCTCTGCCAAACAGCTTCTCCAGAGCTCAGCCAAAGCACTCAGACTTAACCCGGGGGAGATTTCTGCCTTAGGGCACTGCACAGCTACAGGTTGAAAAGAAGAAGGAGGGAAAACAAACCCACACCAAAAGAAAGAACCAGAGACCGTGGAGTTTATCTGGCACGGTGCAATTACATAGCTGAAAAGCTCAGCCTTCACTATCAAACAGATCGTAAGCTCACGCTATGGAGCACTGAGTGGTTTTAAACCCTAATACTGGCAATAGGAGCTGTGGGCTCCTGCAGGTGCTCCATGCTTTCTCGGGTTAGGCCTTTGCAAGCACACTGCAAACAAACAGGAGCCAAGCTTGCCATTGTCTTGGGGCATAGGTAAGCGTTTCTGTTTTACATGGGGTTTGTGAACACACCGGCTCCTTGGCAATTTTACATACAAGCTAAATAAAACTACCTACTGAACTGTAGTCTCCAGGCTCCAAAAGCTCTTCAGTTACTCTATCAGCAGAGTCCTTGAAAGCAGAAATAAGTAGCTTGGCTCTTTCTCCAGTGTTTAGATCATTTTATTTCTGACATTTAGGGTTTGCAAATTTGTATTTGTATGTTTGTATGTGTATGTACAAATATTTGTATGAAGCATTTTTTTTTCCTCCTGGTTTTAGATCTTCTATTAACGTAACACTTATTTCACGAGTGCGGTCACTCAGACATTCAAGAAAAAGTCCTTATTAATGCACCAGAATAATTGCTGATATTTTCATAGACTTGTGAAAGCTTGTTAGTGACTATATCTAAGCCAAGAAGCAGCACTAGGATTTGAAATACTGATAACATGTAAGGCCTTAAGTCAACAACGTCCTTGACAAAAATTCTGATCCATACTCTGTCTTTTAAAAGATAGTATGTGCAATTACACAACTGCATAGAATAGAGAAAAACATTTAAAAGAACACACATTTTGGGCTAATATACTTCAATTAAGATGGTCAAAATGATCAATTAATTGAATGTAAATATTAATACTAAAAAAATTTGTGAAATAACACACAATGTTTATCTTGGGGGATTTCTCTTGTGGCAGTAAAGCAACAAATTACAATTTTTTACTCTTTTGGGAAAATAAGAGATTAGAGTAAGCAAGAGAGGAAATGGAAATGGAAGGGGCAGGATAAGAGTACAAATCAGAACATATTTCTTCCACCGAAATTGATTCTGTTAATGATTAACTCAACTCACACAGGTTATTTCAAGTGGAATATTTGTACTAGTAACAGTGTCAGAACAGACCCCAAATCAAAGTCTTCTCTTTTTGCGTTTTTCATTGGTGTTTTTTGCTCTATGTCCATGTATCATAACATTATCAACACTCAAATTAAAATTTGACTTTTTTTTCCAGGTACTGCACATCTATCTGCAAAGATTAGATATTTAAATGATCAAATGTTAATTCTTCTTCCAGCAGCCCTTTAGAAATTTAATTTTCTACAGGGTTGGTCTGAGTCTTGAGTAGGGCACTGCTCAAAATGCACTGAGGCAGCTGACATTTTTTGAATGTCAAGACAGGGTAGATTTTTAGGGTAGAAGTTGTGGGAAAGGATAAGCACTAGTTTTTCTCCCTTTTTTCCTCAATTGCAAGTTTCATTGGAGGTAGCAGGGTCTGAATTTATATTTGCTATGGATGTTTATTATCTGAGTTGCATACAATTTGGGGGTGTTACTTTCTCAACCCTAAATGCAGCTTGGCAACAATGTGGGGGGAAAGAAAGGTTGAAAGGTTACCCAAAAAATGACTGGTCTTATAATGTGTCAACATCACATGGCTCATTTTTTCATTTCAAGGAGTTAGCATTACAGAAATCAGAGCTAAGCAGAACTAACCTTTAGCAAACAAATTCAAGACTTCACGAGATTTCCAAGTGCTATGTGAAACCACATGAGATATTAGACATTATATATAAGAATCTGCTTGCAAATACTGATCCTGCTTTCTACGCTGAACGGTATCCTGAGAAAAAGGGCAAGTTTATTGTAAGCATGCTGGGGCACAAATCAACTTAGGCTCTAAGCTGATTCAATTTTGAAATGGTTTCTGAGATGCCTGCCTAAGCTCTAACAGAAGGGATAATTTTTTTCATCACGGAACCCACTAAAGAGCCTGATTAGTACTCATTAACATTTTCAGTAGTCCACTAAAATTAAACAATCCCCTTCAAAATGTTCTTGAATTACTGGTTATTCCTATGAACAACTGTGGTGCTATCAGTTCCCATCTGAGTCGGGCCCCTGTCATCGGGGAAGCTCGGGACCACGACCCTGATCAAAGGCATTCCACCAGCTGCCACGGGACACTTTTTTCCTGCAGCTCTGCAATAGGGAACAAGGGTTGCATCTCTGTACAACAAATACCTGCAGACTTGCAAAGGCTCACAGATTTTACAGGCCCCACGCTACCAAATCAGCTTTTTGTTTTCCAACAAGAGATCTTCGACGGTGGTAACTTTTACCAATCTGTTTTCCTAGTGCTTCTTTTACAAGCAGCTGTGGCTGAAACATTCCTTCCACTCTCCTCTCCTCCCTCGCCCCCACTTCCTAGAGGAAATTCCATGGGATCGCCTCTCCTCCGGCCCCACACTGCAACTAAACTCTCAACTCCTGTGGGAGATGGAGCTTGTGCAATCGCTGGGTCCCTGCATCTGTGACCACAGTGCGGACACAGAGTTCCTCAGTACATTTGTATTCAGATTGCTTGGTTTTTAAGAGGGTGTGCTGAGGGGAACTGCTGATTACTGTTAGGCTAAATGAAATACGGAGTTTGAAAAATGTCAATCTTTGCTTAATCACAAAATGGAAGGAGAAAATTAAAACTATATTTGTTTTAAATTCAAGGCATCTCAAGAGACTGTCTGCACCAGAGGATAGGGCTCTAGAAGACAACTTTTTTTTACTTTTTTCTCAGTTACAGTTTCCCAAAAAATACATACGGCTCCCTAATGACATTCTACAAGAAGGCATTATTGTACAAAACAACACCCTGGAACTCCTCAGAGAGGACTTCAGCGTGGATTTAATTTGATCATGAATGGAAAGCTGTCTGAATTTTATTTCTGTCTAATTAAAGTGCAAATATTGAGGGGAAGATAGAGAGTCCTCCTTCACATTAGGCCAGGCTAGACACTTTGTAACATGACTGCTGAAAGCACTTGCTAAAAAATAAAGGAAATGACTATTTAAACCAAACATCACACCTCCAGGCCAACTGCAATTCCCACGGCATACCACGCAAATGCCTCACCACTGAATGTGGAAGTCAAGCCCCAACAAAAAGCAGCATTTCAGTCTCCGTATCAGGCCTACATCTCTCCAGTGCATCTGGCAAAAGGGACATACAAAACTGAATATTATTTCTTCTCAGATGTAGAAATGGGATACTTACTTTTGACAGCAACCTCTTAAAAGATTATCAGCTAAGATGGAAGCTAGCAGAGCCAGTTTACATACCATACTGGCATGCAACTCCTCCTCTGGCAGTTTGTCTAGCTGAGAAACTGGGTGCATCAGCTGGGCAGAACACAAGTGGGTATCTAAATGCTGGTCCCGAGGTTACCGCGAGTGTTTCTCTGCAGCACTGCACTTTGGTGTTCCACACCAATGTGTGCCTGCACAGGCAACACAGTACTGGCACAATCGGTTATTACATCTAGGGAACGTACCTTCACCATTCTTGGTGTTATGTTTGCTCTGAAGAGCAAAACCAGCTGAAAAAGTACCATTAAGGGAATTCTACTGCAGATTATATAAAACCCAAACCACGCCACAGTGCCTGAAGAAGGAACAAAGAAAAAGATGATGCTGGTACGTTCAGCATAGAGCTGAACGTTACAAATCACATACTGCTCAATGGCTAAAGAATCTACCTCCTCCTGCAACTAAACAATATTCAGTAGACCTGGTGTTATTTATAGAGAGATATATGCAATAATACCATTTTAAAAAATGCTTACATAAACCTCGAAGAACTAATTTGTAGAGGACTTCTTTCCAGCCTCAAAAAGTAAGAGCAATAGATAGGCTGCTGCTCCAATATAATCAGTATTAATACTGATCTCAAAGGGAACAGTTTCAGAGACACTGATGTATCACACTTAATTATATGACATGAAATCATATTCCACATAATTATGAATGCAATATTTCACTGCAGCTGACAAACCATGAAAGAAAAATGCAAGAAAAATGGAGAATAAAGGAGAAAGGAAAGAAAATACTTTAAAAAAATTGGAGAAGTTAGCTTTGAATTCTTCCATTCTGCTTTCCCTTTTTGCACCATCTATCTAAAGGGGTTGTATTCACGTGCTATAGACATTTCCTTACACTGAACTGAGCAGCAGTGACCCGCCCAGACCCTTCTCCCAGAAGAGTTAAATGCAAAAGGCAGTCAGACTATTTCCTAAAGTCCAGCCATGTCCTTTTTCTAATGAGATACGCTGAGTAAAATTAGCAGATTTCTTGCTCTTAACTGACCACAGTGACGACAGCTCCCTGCTACAGTAAATGTTTGAGCTCCAGTTCGCCGCTTCTCAGTCCTGAGTATATTTGAAGGAGACGGGAAATGGCAGCACGGGGAGAGGTCACAATTACATGGCAAGCAAAGAACACGGAAACATTAATATGCTAATGGCTGTCACATGACTTAATAAAAATGTGTGGTTTATTAAGAGCAGGGAATTGAAACAACTTTTAAGTGCTCTTGCCCCAAAACACAGAAACATTAGTGTGCGCAACTACAAAAAAGTTCCCGTGCTGTGGAAACAAAGCTGGATAGCAGGCCTGGCTCACATGTTTCAAAACCACCGTTAGTCTGCCGTAGCTTTAGCTATGCTTGTGTTCATGATACTGAATATTTAGGAAGGAATCCTTAAAATACTCTCTCAATAAGAAACGTGACTTCCCAACACACATAAGCAAAGGCAGCCGCTACAAGGTTCTGTTCTTGTGTTCCGACCATCCTGGCACAGAACAATGTCTGTCGTGGTAATTATATCACTAACTTTGTTACCTTAAACCAGCTGCTTTCCTAATTGTAATCCCATTAAAAACCCGCAATACAACCAAACGGCAATAATTTAAGGGGGAGGGCTTAAGTGAAACTGTCCAGAGCAAAAACAGATTTCAAAAAAAATTTCATATAGACTACCAACAGCTCGATACAAGCAACACGGTATGAGCAAATAGCCTGGAAGGGAGCACACCAAAGGGTGGGCTGGTGTGATGATTTATGCTGAACTGAATGGGGGAGATATGGGTTACGCCTCAAAGCTTGAAATCTCACCCTGGGACTGGGGATTGTCGGGAGGATGAAGGGTCTGCTGCATCATCTTCATTTAATGATGTAAATGGCACAAAAGGAGGTCTCTGAAGAAATTGAGCATTACAGAGATGCCATGCTGCAGGCTAGTAAGTAAATCATAAGCAAGACAGTAGAAAGCACAGGGCTTCGGAACCATGTGGCTTGGGCATAAAGGTCATCCACAGCAAAACACAGCGCTTAGTGAAAGTCTGGAAAGCACCTAGAAAACATGTCAAAGCCAGTTACAAACTCCTGGCTGAATCTCCTAAGACACCAATCGCTTAAGTCCCTAATCACGTAAGCAGTCTCAACAATTTCGGTGAATAACTGGAAGGGATTTAATCTTGCATCTTCAGATCCAGGAATTAAATAAGCTACAAGAAATGACTGTCTAACAGTCACCGAATAAGAAAGTACAATTAAAGCCTAAATAATGTATTCATAAGCAAAAAGCCGACACAACAGCTGAAGGAGGCACATCAAGCAAGTATTGATAGCCACGCTGGGGAAGGGAGTACAATTAGGCATGGCTGAGGCTAACACTGCTCCAGCAAAACCAGCACTTCATGGCAGCAGTGTGCTCAGTACAGTAGACCTCATGCAATGGCACCACATGGTTTGGGAAAAGAAACTGCACAGCAGAGTCAGGCATCTTCCTGTAGGCTTCCCCAAAGCGTGCTCATCAGCTCCTTACTCCAATTTCTCCTTTCCTCTGCTCTTGTCCTCCTGTTTAGCTGATCACTCCTGTCTAGCCTCCCACGGAAAAGATAGCATCTGTGGGCCACTGCATCGATTGCTTTGCCTACCCTTACACACCTAATGGAAAGCTCTTATGGCCAGGACTGACTCATACGGTGTCCCCCGACACTCCGGGCTCTGGTTCTGGGTTAGCTGTTATGACATCCTTGCGACAAACATAATACCTACCTTATTCTTCCCCACACTTCTGCCTCTGGCACAACTGATATGAAGAAATTTGTTTTCCCAAAGCAGAACTGGAGTAGCAGGCTCGAGTTTGAATGAACTATTCAGAACGTGGCAGCTTCATTTCCCACACAAAAGCCAATAATACGTCTGAAAGCAGCTGTACTCCCAGGTAAGCCTTCACAACAAAATTATAATTGCTCTTTTCATCTTGGAAGAGGAGGAAGCCTCACCTAATAGAGCACTAGAAAGAACCAAGCCGATGAGGGTGGAGAGCAGATTTCTAGAGACGTATATTGGCAAACTGCGGTCTTGCCAGGAAAGTACTTTTCCACAAAAATGGTGAGCGTTTGCTAACTGTGTTCGTAAATACTGCACAGCTGTGCTACAACAGGAAAGCAAGCCCAACACTTCTATAATTCGATAAGAGGTTTCTCACCAAAAATAATTAATCAAAATAAAAACATGGCCAAAATTAGCACTGCTAGCTGTTTGTGAGCAAGAACTAAAGCAAACATATCAACTAAAGCAAAGTCACTGTATAACCAGACCCACACACACAAGAACTCTGTAGGCTTTTCTACCTTGTATTCTTGGGGACTATATTGAAAGCAATATTCCTCTACAATAACCATCACTGAAAATAACTTTTCAGTATAGCATATGATACAAGTCCATGATGATCAGAGGGAAAATCTGTGCAGATGGGATGTTTCTGGCATTTGTAGTGACAATGATGTTTTTTAACCATTATTTCCTCAACCCACAGGTGTTTTTCTGTCTTGTCTGACAACAGCCAAAAGATATAAAACAAAAGCCAGTGACCTTTTTCCATACATCCACTGAAAACTGCCTATTGCCAGCTAGCAGGATCATTTCTACAATATGCAGAGCAGTCTTTCTATCCATTCTTAGCACCAAGCACTCCAGTGAACACCCTCTTAGGATGGCAAGATCCACTCGATACAGGAAAAGGGAGCTAAAGTTACTCTAAAGCCTCCCAGTAAAGTCTCAGGCATTTGGAAAGGGCTAACGAAAATACTTCAGAGATCTGGAGTCAACAGCAGTTTCTTCATTGACTTCTGTGTCCAAGATTTTATTCTCCATTTATTTTGTATTGTCTCAGCTTAAACAACAAACATGGCAGGTTCACTTTCAAAAATATCTTGCCCTCTATGTCCTAGAAGTTTAGGCAGATTTGTAGGAAGAAAACATTTTGCATCTGAAGCTTTCCATAGTCTATAAAAGCGGATTACTGAGCTTCTGTGAACAAGGAGAGAGTGTTGTAATTTCTATCTTACTGCAGCATCACGTTAGTTGCTAAGGGGCTATGTTGGCAGAGAAGCCTAAGGCTCTTAATAGACTACCCAGATTTTTGAAAGATGTTCCAAGCCTAAAATTTCTGGACATCTCACTTGGTTCCTCAGCAGAAGTGGAGAATTTTGAGACAGGGACTCCTTTCCTCTCAAGAAAGACAGTTCGGAGAGAAATATCTCACAGGAAGAAACGCCACAACCTTCCAAGCCTGTAAATTCATGCCAGAATTGATTTAATAACTTCATGCCTGCAGTTCTTGCCTTTTCTTTATATGCAAAATTCATGCTGTTCCAACTACAATTATATATTGAACAGCAACAACAATAAAATCGGAATCTTTGGCTATCCAAGAGGAAAAGGACCAGTTACAGCAAAGTATTGAACATATTTTTTCTAGGATGTTCATGCATCAATGACATCTAAGACTGTGCAAACCAAAATGTCTTCAGAAAGAGATTAAGGAGCTATAGTAACCACTGCACAAATAGTAGTTACTGGGCGGCTCCAGTGCAAAATAACCTCACAGCTCTGTCCTAACATAACATGAGTGCACAGGCCAAGGTTTCTTCATCACTTCAAAAGACAAAAATAGGAAGGAAAAATCCACTTTTGTAAAACACGCATTTGCAACTAAAATTCAAGTGACAAGAGGTCATTGTCGCATGGGAAGCTGTAAAAATGTTCAGTTTGTCAATGGATCTTTTCACAGATTGATAATCTGTTCTCTTTTCTGTAAAACACATGGATTTCATTTGCTGTTGGGAAAATGACCAAGTGGAAAATTTTTTTCTTTAAAGACCTGAGAGCAAGTTGCTTTTATTATAATACTAAGATGACTGATATGTGACTACTACCCTGAAAGTCCAAGTTTTGTTTAAAAAAAAGAAAAAAATTGTTCTCTATAAATTAAGTATCAGATTTTTTTGCAATATTCAAAAACAAAGGTGCCTCACGTAAGCCGGGATCCAAGACTTACAGGTTTTCCTAGCTATTTTGCTAATTTGTGTTGTGATCTTGGGCACGTATTTTTGTATATTTCTAGTTACTTCTCTGCTAAATTGAACATAAAATTACTGTGAGAATCTCAAACAGTAGTATTATATACAAATCTTAATGATTCTCCACTCATTCAAGAGAGTTGTGGGTGTTTTCTTATAGGTAGTATTGAAAATTCAGCTAAGTACTTTTGATTTCAAAATAATCCAGAAAGTGCACTATGAATTTCGGAAGTACTAAGGACTTTAAAAATTCTGTAAAACATTTAAGAAAGGTGATTTTAAACAGCGTAGAAACAACATAATTGCACAGTCTCTTGACATCTGACCCACATTTGAAAGTAAAAGTCATGTGCTGCTGTAAAAATTAAAAAACAAACCCCAAAACTCCCACAAGCAAAAAAAATCTCATGTTTACAACATTGCCTGAAAACCTTCTGCTAAGCCAAGTCTACCTGGAACTCCAGCCATTAGAGAGGATTCTTACGCAGATCTACTATTTCTAATCATGAATATAATTGCGCAGTAATGTACAGCCAACATAAATTAGTCTGAAACTAGTATAAGCATTCAAATGCACGCTGTAATTTACAGCGATGCAGAACAATTACTTGAGGAGTTTGTATCAACAGATTATCTTAGTAGTGAACAGAGGAGACCCTCTGTCGCAGGTTCTTAATAGCAAGTTTCTCATTTGGGTGTTAATTTTCATTTATCTGTGATTTCAGCAGCACCAGGCAGCAGTATGGGTGATCACACTTTTTACTAAAGCAATGGGTTGCTTCTGTTCACCGCTATATTTCAACTTACTTTGCTTCTCCAAAGTGCCGAACACATTCTTTTCCTTCTGATTGCCACGGAAGTTGAAACTTGCCATCATACTACAGCATGAGGATTTTTATTTATAAATCTGTTTTTCTTCCCTCATAATCCAAACACTTATTTTGTATACCTACTATAAGTTTTTAAGGTATGACATTATAATTTATATTTAAGCATAGTACTTACGGTTGGCATAGTTTTACCAGGTCCTGATCAGTGGTGTTTGGAGGCAGTGCTCTGATGTAAAGGTTTGTTTTACTTAATTGATCCCATCCTGAGTTGCTGCTGCTACTACTGTTGTTATTACTGCTGGTGGTGCTGGGACTAGGAGGAGCCATTGGGTGGGCTGGTACAATGGACTGCTGCAAAGGAAAAAGCACATTAGAGTAAACTATAGATAGAAATCGCAGCACGCACATTAGCTTAGTCTACAGTAGCCTGTTTACCATTCAGAGCGCTGTGTTAAATCTGTATGTAATTACTCATGTATTTTAAATACTCCTGCTTTCACACCACATTTGGGACAGGATTGACGGGCACATTCTAATATACTCAACTACCATCCAAAGCATGCTCAATGCATGACACAGGCTCAAATTATATATAACCTCTGCTGAATATTACTCACAGGATTTTATCACTCTTCATTGTGGCATCTGATGTGAAAATGAAATAAGAGATATTGTTCCTCTAGGTTCCAGCAGGTATAAACTGAGTTTACATCACCATGACTATTTCACATGTCATAAATTAATTATTGTGACAGACACAAAGACTATGCTATTTCCTTAATCTATCCAGAAATATAAAAATAATTAGAAGCCTCTTTTGCATCTCTTCTGGCTTTTAGTACTTTACACAATACTGCCATTGTTTTTTAAAGATAGAGAGGGACCACAGACAGCTTAAGGACCAGACTTTAAATTAACTGTGTGCCTTGGCAGAACTTTCATACTGCTGCTGATCTCAGTATTTGTGCGTTATTTCAAGAGTATCAAGAAAAAGATTCTGTATAATGGCAAAAAATTCAAGTTACAAAAGAAGATAAGCACATAAGCACTTCTACCTAGTCCTCAAGATATCTCATGCTGTTGTGCTTAAAATCAGACCCTAATGGAATGTAAAAACATCCTAGAGAAAATCTGCAGTAGAGCAGTCTTAATCATTTGCATTAACAACAGTATAGCAGGACACTGTACAGAAAGTATTATGAACAGGTCTGTGGTGTTATAAGAGAGGAATACAAATATACTAGAGAACTAAAGCTGCCAGTAAAAGTCTTGTGACTACAAGGTTTTCACTGACAAAAAGAATTGACTGTATGCAGCCCCTTTCCTGTAAAAGCCTGAGCCTCCAAGGCTCAAGAAGCTCATAGCAAAGAACCGCCCTGTGAACTGCAGAGGAAAGGCACGGGGGCGGGGGGGAGAAAAAAAAATACAGTGGAATACAAAGTGAGATGTCCGTGCAGACTCACTTGTTCCTGCCCTGGTGCCACCCTCTTCTTTGGACTAGTACAAACAGTTGTGTAGCCACAGCCCGAACCAAAAAAATTATCTTCCCTGATCTGGTTTACCACATGTGGTTTTGTGCTACGCAAAACCTTTGGCTGTCACAAGGCAGGGAACAGGAATGTGTAGGCAGAGAGGAGGGGATTACAGTTTACCTCAGTTTAAAGCATCCATGAAACTACAGCCTTAATACATCAGAAAAGTGAAACTATTTTGGAGGTAACCTCGGGAAATTGGAACGAAATTATGAGTGGGAGAAAAAGTACAAAGGCATGCCTTATATTAGATACTTTATGACAATTACGTGTTTCGTTTTTGTGTTTCCCTAGGAAGGTTTTGAAATCTTCCAATTCGGCATACTGCGAAGTTTATCATGCAGCAGTAATAGCCTGGAACAGCAAACTGCAACACTCGCTATAAAATCAACACTGATATGTAGAAACATTGTTGTTGCCTAATTTAATTGAACTGCAAATTACCAAAAAGAATGAAATATATTCCTGATCATTTGACATTTCAAAACTGAATATCAGTATTTCATTGCCATAGAGTTAGAGGTTTTTTTCGTTTGTTTGTTTTTAAATAAAGATTTTTAGAAACATGAAATCTCTTCCAAACGATTTATACTTGGACTTGAAGCGCTGATCTAGAATTTCTTCCAGGCATGATTTAAAATGGGAAAAAGATTAAACCCTCCCTCCAAGTTTGTAATGGAAACATTGACAGATTTTAACTATAGCAGCACAAGTCGGGCTGTCAGACCATTCTGCTTCCAGTAACGCCAGGCAATTATTTTTAGGGTTACAAGCAATGTAGAATGACAGAGCAACTAGTTTCCAAACCTTTCCATAATGCACTAAACAAACTTAGTCTGGCACAGTGCTATTCTGCTCTTCAAAAAGCCTTCAGCGGAGTTCTCAAAATGCACACAGTGATCAAACGCACAACTGTTCTGTTCGAGGTTTCAAAATGCGCACTTCCCTCGTGCATGTATGTACAGCTGCCATAAAAGTCAACATATACATACTGGTCTTCATCTTAACTGGTAATTACTACTGGAGACTGACAGCCTCTATTCTGTTTTTCAGTATCTTTGGTTTGGTTTTGCTTTTACTTCTCACAATGTTTTTCCCTTAAGATCTTTGGTTTTCTGCGTTATGAAGAACTGGAGTTTTGTAAAATCTTGTCACCAGCTGGCCAAAGGCAAGAGAGGAAAATGTGTGTGCGTGTGGGTGTGTGTAGAGAGAGCAGGAATCCTAACCCTGTCTTCCTGTAAAACATAAATACCCCATTCTGAGAAATTTAAACTTTTATTTAAACATGAAGATGCTCTAGCGTAAGTGGTCACATCCAAATATGATGGGAATGTAAATGTGATTACAGTTGTCTTCCTAAGTTTACAGACAGGTTTCTCACTGCTTCCACAGAAACTCATACCTTTACCAGCCTTAAAGGCTTTACAAAACACAGATGCTGGGCATACTGCAGCTCTCAAACCCTGCAACCCAGTGCCACACAGACAACCATTAAAGGGCCAGTGACATCTTAAAGCCATAGGACTTAAAACACATTTTTTACATTAAAACCTAATTTTAAAATCTGAATCACTCTTTCCGCTCTGTTCCTCATCAACAACTACTTGTAAAAACTAAATGATAGAGGTCCCTCTTTTGTTCGAAGGGGCTTTTCTTTTCCAGTTGCAGTTGCTGCAAAAGGCTCGGCGGCGGTGCAGAGCCTCGCTGCTGTAGCTGTGCTGGCAGAGCCTCCTACGCTGACAGCGCATGCCAAGAGAAGAGTTTTTCTGCTGGCGCAGTTGCATCACCTCCCCAAACAACATAAGTTAAGCTGATAAAAGTTCCCTTCTGCCGGCACAGCTGCATCCACGCCTGGGGTTTTGCCAACAGATCGATGTCAGTGAGGATGTATGACTTTTTTCCACACCCCTGGCTGATACAGTGCTCGCTGGCAAGACATTCTGCAGTGGAGACCTGGCCAAAGTTTGGGGTTGTTTGTTTAGAAACAGCTTTCATGAACACTAACTAAAAGCTTTTCATAAAACCTGAAATCAATTTTGAAAAGTTTTCTCTTACAAACTGTAGTCTCTGCTGCAAATTCGTATCAAAAGCTGTCCTTAATATTTTATCATATGGACTTCACAACAGTTTGCAATAATGTAACATACATAAAACCACATTCATTAATTTTTCTTTTTAATCATTGCATCTTAAATTAAAACACCGAACCCAAGCAGAGGAGGAATAAATCTAAGTAGCAGACCATTATTTCTTGTGACAATATTCCTGTTCACAAGAAATATAATTTTCACACTGGTTTGCCATTTCCTCCCTAGTCTTCGCTCCCAAAGGTAATTAGCGATCATTCTTTCTCCACAGCAGTTTCCTTCCTGTCATCTTCAAGAAACATCTAAGCAAAAAAGGCCAGTGACAGAATAATCATCCTATATGCTGTATGATCACCCCATCCCATTCTGGACCCAGCTGTGAGGAGCTCCCAACACCCTCGCCTGATCTCCGAGGGACCTTCCCTCCAACCCTCCATGGCCCGACCACAGCAGTGGGAAAACCACAGGTACTCATTAGGAAAAGGAAAAGCTCAGTGGCGGAACAGGCCCCATGGAGTGCCTTAAACCAAGGAAAACTGCCTGCCTGTGTTTTCTTCTTGATATAAAACCCAAACGGGAATAATCACAAGTATTGAAAAACAACTGGAGAATATACTCATCTTTATACGAGCCATTCCTGTCTTTCTTATAAACCACTCTATGCTTAAGGACTGAAAATGAGTCAGAGCAGGATTTTGCCTGCCAAGGAGGAGAAGAATCTCTTTGCTGTCAACAGGAAAACACCACACAAAAAACCACCCAACCAAAACAAAACAGAACAACCCTGAGAAATTCCTTTGACCTGGGAGTTGAGAGATACTGATCCTTGCTGCCTTCAGACTGCAGAAGTCCAAGGAAACTCCAACAAGCAGAAGATAACTTGGATAACGACTGTCCCAAAACAGAGCGTGATGATTATGGTAGCAATCCATTTAAGTCTCTAACTTTGTGTTATAAAAGCATGTCTATGAAGTTATATAACGTGCTAGCATTTAATTATGAGTTCCATCGCTCAGCTAAAATGCCTGATGGGAAAAGTACCATGACTTTTAACAGAGTTAGTTCTCACACATCTACTCTAAATTCAAACCATAAATTACAGCATACATTAAACTATCTGATTTAGCCTGAACTGCTACTTGGATCACCTCATAGTTTCAAAATCATGTCACTAGTGTTCGCCTAGCTTTGTTCAGGTGATTAAGCTTCAAGTACCTGCTTACCCTGCCTGACTTTACCTAACCTGCCTGATTTCACTAAACAGCATTTTGAAGCAGCACCTTCAGTGACTGGCACTGATACAAAAATTACCATACATTCTCGTGGATGTGTGCAACAGTGATAAAAAGTAGTAAATTACATCAATCCAGAAAATTTCTGGATTAAATTGGGGGCTGATTTTTAATTTATTTATTAATCTACTTAATACATGTACAATGAAAGTGAGGGCTCAGGAAAACGGAAGATGCCACATCTAGTGAAGGAAGACACTGCTGCACATAGTGCACAACTGAGGAAATAGGAGGTTGTTTGGAGTAAAGTCATGTCCTGAACAGAAAGCAGAACTCCAAATGTTTAACAGAAATGACCATTCACCAATGAAGACAGTTGTTTTATCACCCTCCTTTAGATAAGCAAACATTAAACCTTGGTCACTTAGTCTAAGCCTACAAACTGACAGCTGTAGTGGAGATGCCATTTTGAGTGTCCTGCACTATTCTATTTCATGGTTTCCGTCATCATTTCTGACATGTTATGGCAAGCAAAACTGAATTTCTGGAGGTCTCTCCAAGTCCAGTTCTCCATGGACGCGAGTCAACCAGTAGACATAGAAAGATCTGCCACTGCTGTATTCAAATCTCCTGCCTTAGGGTAGGTTCTCCGACTGTTGTTCTTCAGTCTGTCAGCACTTGTCACAGGAAGGTTCAGCAAGTTATCTGCTTTCTAAGCATTTTCAGGATGATACCAGTATAAAGTGTAGAGAGCATCTCAGAAGCTGGGTCCTCCAGACTCCTGTTGAAAATGTCCTCAGGAGGGAAAAACCCTGAGACCTGCCCCCTTTTCCTCCTTTAAACCACCAACCTTAACTTCTCTTTGCACAGGTAAAGAACATGGTCTCACAGTGACACCGCAAGAGTCAACAGGACTATTCCAGCAAGGGCTGGTTTACTGCACAAGGTTGAGACCATGGATATCATGTCTCGTGATCACACAGAGCTATTTGCACACCCAGGATCCAAGCCTATTCCATCTTCCTTTAGATAGTGAAGATGGGTGTTGGTGCTCCAGCCACATGGAGCAGAAAAAACTAGGTGCTGGGAAGAGGCAGGACCCCGTAGGCGGAAGCTGGCATCAAGCAGACACTCTCTCTGTTACAAAATATCACAGACAGCCCAGGAGCACCTGGAGATCCAGCCCTGGGTTTCTCCCAAAAAGCTCTCGAAACCTTCCGTATCTTGGCATGGAAGAACTATGCCCAAAATACTACAGCTGGCATTACGATTATGATGGGCTGCAATAAACAGGTTGAAAAATCAAGTACTCCAAAAAAAAAAAAAAAAAAAACCCACACTGAACAGGAAAAAAGCCCCTCAGCTTTAATTTTATTCATCAACACATCAGTTTTAAGAGGAGCTTCACAAAATAAAAATAGAGGGTTATGCCCTTTTTCTTGCCTGTAAGTTATAGCCAAGTCCTACAAAAACTATTTTTCTAAATACAAATGACAGTCTTCTCCATACTCCATACCTACCAAAGGAAATAAAAGGAAACGAAAACATAGATGGATATCATCACGTATCTAAGAAAGTTAAAAAAGTTATTTTCACTTTGACTTTTTTTTTTTATTATTATTATTGTCTTCCTTCTCAATTCCATTGTGTTTTAACTAATTTGAACCATCTCGCCAGTAAGAACAAGAAACATTTCCGGCAAAATCCGGAAAGCAGTCAATGCACCTTTTTTGTGAGCCGTTTAAGAAGCCCTTCCTTGAAATACAGAAATGCAGGAGTGAGTAGGTGCTTTTCTCAGCTTCCTTTTTAAAAGATCTTCATAGAGAGTGGCTCTACCAGCAATGAAACAAGACAAAGTCTAGCATAAACCCTTAGTCACAGCTCAGATGTTCCTAACAATTTCACCCCTAGACTATTCTGATTATAACCCCAGCCCTCTCCCCACTGACAGCTATTTTGCTTCCTTTTCCTCAGGATGTTGAGAGGACAAACCACCCTTCACAGTAACATAGCAGGACTAAACTTGTTCTCACCAGAAAGCAACGATCACTAACAACGGTTAAGTACAGAAGTAAACCATTCCAGCTTGTTACAGAATGTCACGTTCCCATATTTTTACAGGAGATGGAACCAATATTATTTAAATTAGACATATTAAAGCTTAATGCAACAGCAACCTTCTGCTAGTAATGAAACGAAGGGCCAAATCTATGTACCTCCTTTTTATGAAGACACTTGAAAAAGTGGGAGCATAATCCTGGCCACGTTAAGTATATGACAAAACCCATGCTGATGCTACCAAACAGTTTTTTCTCCAAGAAGAGGGGTTTTTTGGTCATTATTATTACTTTAAAAAAAAAACCCTCTAACTTGTAGACGGCAGGAGAGGTTGCAACAACAGAGCAAGCAATGGATTCAGGAAGCTCCTCCTGGTTCAGGTAGCTCCTCTAAAGTCTCAGTGATAATGAAAAAGCTTCAAAGTTCCCAGGAGCTCACCTACTGCATTGACTTTATCTCCTGTTAGGGATTTTAAGGTGTTCCACTGACTCCCCTAGTCCAGAGACAAATAAAAGGTGCTGGATACATGAAACTAGCCACACCACAGCACAAAAGGTATCACAAAGGAGAGAGATGGGAGTGCTGAACTGGACTATATCCTGTTCCTTTACAGATGCTATCAACCCTTCTCCCTTCTACTTGCTCATCATGAATCACAGCATCCTCTTCCCTCTCAGTTTTATACCTGGATTCCCTGGACAATCTTCTGAAACAATACATTGCTACCATGCCCTAGCCATGACAGAATTATAGACACTTCTAAACCAAAACATTTGAGTTTTAGTTTCTGAAGTTTGAACAGGCTGCAGCAATCCAACAGCTAGTCCACGTTAAAAGAATATAAAAAGAAAGTCAAGATGCTGAAGTACCTGAAGAAAGACAGCTTGGTATTAAGATCTACCAGGCAAAAAAGCATGTACATGTTTCTGTGGTTAGCCCTTCATCAAGCAATAGACACAGAAAAATTCACTACCAACGTTCTTCTTGACTCCAGTAAATACACAGACCTGTTTCCTTCAGTGAAACCAGCCAAGGCTTTTGCTCAGGATCCAGAGAGAAAATGGTTCTGAATCCCTAGACTATGTTAAAGTTTTTGTTCCAGCCTGAGGATTCAAATTACCATTAGAAGAAAACACATCCATTTTCGGAGAGGCTTAACTCACATACTAATGGGTTTATGCAAGCCTCTGAAAGGTAGCAAGTCCAGCACATGACACTGAATACAAATAATAAAAATAATTCCTCCCTTGCATTATACATCCGTTGGTACATGTTAATAGCAGGGTAAAAAAAAAAAAAAAATCTTCCAATGTTCTCCACAACAGGAAACATCAAAGATATTGTTGGTACGAGAAATGCTTCAACTGAAACAGCAATTAATTTAGAAACTCCTGTGTTATGCATTAGATAAGACTAGAGCAGGGATGGTCACATCAGAGCTGGCAAATCACATAGAGCTCAGAAGCACTTCAACGACAGCTCAGTCATTGACTCTAAGTCAAAAATGACTCAATAAGTTTTTTATGTCTCAGGATGTGCGATGGGAGAGGGGCCACACTGGGTCATATGCTAGCAGGAAGGTCCTACATAGTGGCATGGGCCGTATTTCCAGTGGAGTCCATGAAATGCCAGCGATAAGCACATGGAAGGCTTCTTAGAGCATTGAAGGCAGCAGCTACGAGGTTTAAGGGGAAAAGTACAGGGAAAAAGTGCATATGCCTGTTGGACAGACGACTATTTCGGTGCTCACAGCATTAAGAGGCTCAAAGATCCCTAAACTAGAAGGCCATAGTGGTCCCTTCTCACTGTATATAGGACTCTGCTTCAGCATTCATTGAACAGGAAACTCCTACTCACTACCACCATTTAAAAATTCTTCAGGTGTCAACCCAAAACAGATGAAAAAAATCAAAGAAAAGAACAAGTACCCAGGCAATTGTTCTACTTCATGAAAGTTGTCAAATTCCCAGGACATGAAAAAACCATCCAGCCAAACTGCAGCTGGCACATATAGAATTCCCATAAATAGTTTCACTTCTCTGTCAGCCATTAAATGTCTTGCAATTTTTAATTTTTTCTAAAGGGGAAGCGGGGGACCCAGGGAATTTCACAGCAGTCAGACCAACTTCAATTCCCGGAAATATTCTGGAACAAATTATTGAACAATCAGCTTAGAAGAATCTAGAAGATAAAATGACAAAAACCCCAGACAGAATAGATCTGTCAAAAACAGATCACATCAAAAAAAATCTAATTTTCTTCACTGCCAGTGCAACCAGCTTAGTGGATAAGGCAGAAGCAGTAAATATCTAGAGATCTTGACTGAGACTTCTGACACTGTCCCATGTGATATCTTCATCAGCAAAATAAGGAAATACCGCCTAGATCAGCAGTTCCCTTTCTAAGGCAGTCTGTAGCAGAAAGCGAGGTGTGGACTGGAGTGGAGCACAAGCTAATAAACTCATTAGCTTCTCAGCATGCACTGTCATGGGAGGGGAGGAAGCAGAGCAAAATGCACACTGAAAGGCATCATCGATCCTATCGCTTCCTCCTCCTCCTCAGTCCTCAAATTCATGGTGCTTCTGAACCTTTTTGTTTTTAACCACTGCTTAATAAATGAAGTTACCCTAAACAAGACTGAAGATCAGAAGGTGCACTAATACCTCAAAGTAGAAAATACTGCTCCAATTAGGATAATACAGAGTTCCTATCTTTTTTTTTTTTAGAAAGAAAAATTAAAAACAATCAGACATCTCCCATAATAAAAAATGCAAAGGAAAAGCAGCAATTATTTTTTCTTATTCATGGAATCTGGAACCAAGTGTACTGAGATCTGAAAATAAATAATATATATTACCCTCTTGCTGCATTTATAGCATAATGGGAAGAAGTAACGGCAGCACCACCAGGTGGGACTTAAATGTATAGAAAATGAGACCTAGATTTATCCTGGGTATTTTTTGGCTCCCTTGTAGGAAAGAGAGAGACAGCAGGTAACCATTTCTCTTACGTGAATCCTGCAAAACCAAGCTCTGGCAGTGAGACTTTCCTGCATCACACAAGGCAGTTACTTCTGTTCAGAGGACAGACTCTTCTATTAGAAGAACACAGATCTCCAGCTCAACTGCTATTTTGTTCATCTTTTTTGTCATTACCTGTTGTGAACTTTTACCTCCAGTGCCAACAAATGGGGCCACAGACAATATTCAATGTGACTGAAAACTTACTGTTTTCAAGTACTTCTATTTATGATATGTTAAAATGCATATTTTTATGGGCGTAGGTAATTAAGTTTTTAATTTCATAAAGTAGTAAATATGCAATATTCATGAGGCCATCCTCTTTTCTTAACAATTAAGGATGCCGTCCATCATTGTATTTTGGTGGTTAGTCCAGCTAAGTCCATATATCTCATAAAGCTGCTGTTGATGAGTCTAAGTACCATATTAAAAAATAGCACAGTACAGACATGTAGATACTCACCTTGGCTTATTCAGAGAACTGCTTGAATATCTGTATTACAGAGATTAGCAGTACAGTAAAAAAAAAGTATGTTTGGCCAATCTTTAGTTCTTTAAAATAATAGAGAAGGAAATGTTTTCTTTTGAAAAGTTAAGAACTCTGCAGAAAAGTGTCTGAAGTATTATTTACTGTTCTTCCATATTGTATTAGACTTAAGATTTCTGATAAACTCTTGCAAGTATTGTCTCTTACTTAAAAAGTGTCACAGGTTTTGTGAAGCACATAGGAGAATTGTGCAGTTTTTTATTTCAGCTTTTTTAAAAATTATTTTTATAGTCTTTCTTTTTTATTTTTTGTTATTATTTTCCAAACTCTGGTTTTTTTCCCCCCAAAAACTACAATTTCATCACTCTGCTCATCTGGCTATCCTACCCACCCTCCCTCCATAGACAGCAATTATAGGATAGAAACGGCACCGCATAGAAGATGCATGTCAAAAGAAGCATCTGCTTTTTTGGCAAACTCCACACTGTTGGTGGCATTGGAATTATTGCTATACTGTTTGTCACAGGGTTAGACCGCAGATGGCTCTTTTGGCTGACATGGGATCCGCTATGTCATTTTCTGTTTATTCAAGTTAAAAAATAAATTGAAGAACTTGTGCCCGACCATGTATGAGAGAGTCAGCTCCTATCAAAATCCCTTTGTCTACAACTGCTGGTTCCTTATGGGCAGTATGCTACACCCAGCACAGCGGCAGCATTGTTACTGTGCATCCCTTTATTCTATTTTAAAGAAGAGAACGTACATTCTTTTTTGGCAAGGCCATCTTTCTGTTATGCCAGTATTTAATAGGTAGCCCAGTGCAATATACCCCAGCCTATTCCTGCTTCTCCTGCTGCATTCTTTGACAACGTAGATGGGACAGTGCAGGCAGCTGGCTCTGGCCCTTTCTTCTATGTTCCTGAATCTTAATCTTTCTCTGACAGACTACGTCCGCTTCACTGCAGCTGGAGGAAAGGTGGCATGTCAGAAAAAACTCTGTAGAAAAAGAAGCCAGTTTTGTAAGACTTCATCATCAAGACTAAATGCGGATGACCCCATGAACAGGCTCTTTTGAGCTGCACAATTTATGCTTTAAAGTAGAGATCAGTTCAGATATTTTATCCTTCCTACTCAGTTTGCAAATATTTTTCTTTTTCTAATTGTCTAATGCATTTCTGTGTCTCCAGGCCTAACTACTGTAGAGGTATCAGCAAAGAACAAGCCAGTGTGGATACACTGCACAAGTACAACACAAACGTTATTGTAACACTGATACCAAGAAGGTCCAATTCTGTTGCTCAGCAGCTTGTTATGTGCCTAGGCCAAGTTACAGTTAAATGGAGAATGGTAGCATCTTACATCACTTTCCATGGGAATGAATGACTCCTCCAGGAGCTGAAGGACAGCAAAACATACTCCGAGCATCACTGCCCTTCCTAGTTACTCCACTGCAAGTATTTCCACAGTCCTTTATAGTATTTGCCATAGAAGTGAGGTCAGCATGATCTGTGCTGGGCTGAAAGTTCCCTTCATCTTCTTGTTACTCACTTCTGAAATTTAAAAAAAGTGCCCTTGTGGTTCTTATATTCTGCAATATGATAAAATGCAGTAGATACAATTCAGTATAATCAACACATTGGAAGGGGACATACACAACATCGCTGGTAAAGTATCAAAGCAAGTCTCAGGTATAACTAGGAAAGCACATACCTAATTCAAGAAACACTAACAGTGCAGATTAAATACAACTTCAGGACTTCATACCCCACTGCCTTCTATACACCGCAGTCACGTAAAAGGGAAGCTTAAGATACTTTTACAATTATTTCAGCGCAGGTTGAAGTGACTATCAACTAAATTTCAGCAGAAATGGAACTAAGAGTTTGTGCTAAATTTGTCATGGTATTTTGACATTCAAGGAGTCCATGGTTGATACCACATTGCTGCAAGTGGTGTACGTATATATATACACATATATATCTGTATATATACAGATACACACACATATATAAATATATATGGTCTGACACTGAATTTGCAGTTTTTTATGGCAGGGTGACCACACCTCCATAAATGTGATTCTCCCCCATGGCAAAAACACCAAACTGAACAGAAGCAGCCAAGTATTATTAAATTAGCAATGTAGCCATTTTTAGACCAAGAGCAAGATCAGTAGCAACTTTTAAAATCATCAGACTCGTTATGTAAGAAGTTGTCAGTTTTCTGCACTTGCACACATTGGCCTAGTTCCACTCTCACCCAGTGGTTCTACATTCATTTACACAAGCTGAAAAACTGTCCAACAGTTTTATACATTTCAACGTTGTATAAAACTGACAGACCAGAAGACACAACTGTATAATGTTGGCAAAACTTTTCAACATAGGGCTTTTCTGTACAGTACCATGGAGCAAACTGTGCTTGGTTTGCACGCTACAACACGTATACCAATTTTCTTTGGATCTTAACGAGACTGCGCGTAGCACGTACGAGACTGCAAATGAAATTCCCAAAGTCTTCTAAATGACTCTCGAGAGTCTACATGGCTTCCTAAAATAAAACATAGAATCTCATTAGAAAAGAACCGGAGTTGAACTTCATTGCTTTTAAAACATTTGCCTCTTGCATCGTTTCCCATTTGGGAGGGTAGTGTTGCAAACCCCGTGCAAACCTTGGTGCAGGCGCCTGGCTGCACTGCCTGCAGCATGGGTGTGACATGGCAGTAGTGCTTACCAAAGTTTTTCATTAACACGACTATATCAGTGCAGTTACATGCATGCGAACAACTCCAGGATGGACAAGCTGTTAGTTGTATTCTCATGGAAGGCGATGAATACCGTAATGCTTTACGTATGCTTTATACCCAGCAAAAGTGATTTAAAGCAAGAGCTGAGAAAGTGCTGTGTGCAGGAAGACCTGATGTTAGCGTCAAGGACAACCGTTTCTAAATTTTGGGGGCCAGTGGGTACCACTCAACTTTTGACATTTCTCAGAGATGATCTTGCACTTTAACACAGCCATACTAAAGTCCACTACATCCAGCCTTTTTGGCCGAACGTTCACTACGGCATATTCAGCATAAGTGGCATAAAAGGTCTGTTTTCTGCAGATGTATGACGTAACACACAGTCACACACAGGAGGAGCGGTCTGTCGTGCCCAGAACAATTTGCACAACTTTCTCCTATGTAGCACATGGAGATTTACCCATGCACAGGCACCACAGAACAAATTACAATCAGTTTAGCGTCGAAAGCAGCTACATTTAACTCCTGGAAAAGACAGAAACAAGAACAGCTCATCCAGCCAATGAACAGTTCGGACAGATAGCAAACACTTACCCTGCGGCTCCTATTATTATAGAAAACGCTGCTAAGATGGTACAGCCAACTTAAGATGGCCCCAGCTGATCAGGAAACACTAGCAGCAGAAAATGTAGCTTACCGAGCAGCAAGGAACTATTGAATGTTTCTCTGATTTGTTACCACCATCCTGCCCCCTTGCCCTTAAAAAGACTGTGTGAGTATACACACATAAAGCAGTTACATCTACGTTCTTTTAGATTTCTGTACCCCATCTACTCGAATTTTGAATTAAACTATAGGTTGTTTGAACACTGAGGACTAAGACAGTATCGCACACTTTCCACTTTTTCCTTCCACAAGCTTTTATGACCTGCTTTCTTGAAACTATGTGCTATGAAGAGCACAAGGAAAACGTTGACATTTGGACAATTTTCTCCTGGAAAAGACATGGAAGTCATATTTTTTGCCTCTAGTTGTCTCCAAATTCCTAACCTTCAATGGTAGCTTGGTTTAGCTTCCTAGTAGAGGGAAGCATTTTCTTCTCACATTTCCAGTACGTACGCCTTTTGCATCTCACAGTACTCAGTGACTATGCCCTCCGACAACTTTTTGTTGCTTGACAATTTTTATGCACAAGAGTAGAAAAAGAGCATTTACTTTGTTTCTTTAAGGATAGTTTCAGATGTTACAGTAATACACATATCACTTGTTTCATTACCAGCATACTTAATGGAGAGACCACTTTTCCAGCACCGTTTGAGGAAACAGGGACTAGGATACACCAGAACACAATGCTTAGTATAGTAGGAATAGTATTTAATCCCATTCAACTTGAATCAAGCAGGGCTTGTTAGCATTTGCTCGGCATCAGTCTCAACACATCCAGGCTGTTCCTAGCAAAACCATTCTGTTGTTGTTTGATGAAAGCCAGTTCAGGCAGCACGTCTACCTCCATGGCCCAGAGAAGTTGACTTTAGAAGTCTGTTCAAAGCACGAAGTTGCTGAGCACCGATTTAAGACTATCTGTGGGTGAACTCTTCTGAATTTTAAGCCATAAGAAACAGGAGCATGACACATTTAATTTAAAAGTAGCAGTTAGGGAATCCAACCGATTAGTAAATCTAATCCTCTTTATGCAAAGTTATTAAAAATGTAAATATTTTCCTAAATGCAAGTGACCAAGGGTGCACAGATGAGAAGGACTCCTTTCATACATTAAGGCAATTCACCACAATACTGCGAACACAACAAATCTGGGGACTTAATGACACACAGCAAGGAGTTTGCCAAAATCTGCATAGCAAAATCCAGCACATGAGCCTGCTTTTATTAATAGTAGTTTGCTTCTCTTTATAAATAAGGAAACCAGTATTCCTTCAGTAGGATGAAATTCTCAAAGTTGTAAAGGTAGGCAAGATTAAAACTGAAGATTCATCCATAAAAACTAGGGCAAGATTTCCAAGGGTAGGTAACTCCTGGTGGAGCTCCCCAGTAAATACCTAGTTGCATCTTAGGGATGATTTGTCTGTACTGACCTTTGATGGTCTGAACGCGGCATCAGGTCAGCTAAGAACAGCACAGAAAGCTGCAATCTTTCAAACATTATTGGCAGGCTTTTTTAACATGGAAAGTCAACTCCTGATAAAGCTGTGAAGTAGAAACTGCACTTTCTGAGAGATCTAGGATGTGCAGATAGGGAAAAGGAAAAGGGCGGTATAAGGAAGTCAAAAAGCTTTAACACTGGTGGTTAGATCTGCTGGTCTGATAAACTGGCTTTGGTGCAGAACCAAATAAAGAACAAAGACAACTTTGCCGGCCCTGTTAGCAGCTCAGCTTTCGAGCCAACCTTTCCCTTGGTTTGGCTGAGAAGACCAAAGCACGATGGAGGCAATTGCTGGCCCTGTGCGTCTCAGCTGGATCAGTGCTGCAATCTGGATTGTCCCAGAGCCGTAAGTGTGACAGAAGGCAGAAGTTACAGGGATAGGAATGAGGGAGATGTGACTGATGGCAGGCTAAGGATGACTGCAGACCCACAAAGTGAGATGGCAGTTCAAGGAACACCTTGAGCTGGCACTACTGCTGAAAGCAGCAGCCTTGCCCCCATGGCTGTTCTTTCCCCCTCTCGGTGTCTCCCCCTTGCTAAAAAAAAAAAAAAGAAAGAAAGAAAAAGGAAGTTCAGACTGCTTCTTTTACCATTGCTGCTGACTCATGAAAGTGGTAACAGAACAGCATTAGGCTGTCAATCAGAAATTAAAGCAACTTTGGTTTTACATACACAAACTAAGACAACTGCAGTGAATACATGTGGTACCTACGTCTGTAACAAAGCCTTTAAAGTAAGGCAAACAAGCAGCATGCACCAACCTGTCTCCTAAAACTTTGGTGAAATCCTGTGTACATACCACATGCAGCAATGCTGCTCTGGCCTTAGGGTCAGATTTTCCTTATAACCTTATCTGAAACAAAACCCGAGTCAGTCTTTTCTCATTCTTTAAAGGATGATGTTTTGGTAGATGCTTATCACTTATTAGATCCAATACTTTCTGACTGCTGAAAACATTCTATTTTCTCTTTACAAATGACAATCTTTTCCAAAATCCTTGTGCACGTGCTTCCAAAAAAACGTGTGTACTTATGTCTGTTTTATTTATCATTCCCTGTTCTTCTTGAAATCTGGAATTTACATTTGAATACTGAAAACAGAAGAGCTATTCTAACTCACTTCCACCGTACTCATCAATTTCCCTCACATTCTGCCTTCTAGTTTGAAACTTCACTCTTGATTTGAGCCAAGAGATAAACTATTTTTTTTTGTAAACTACAGTTTTAACTCATGCAGCTAGTTTTTAATGCTAAGATTTTCAATTCTGAGAGAAAAGTGGTTTTAAGTGGCTAAGAATATCATTCAGATATCTGAAACTCAAGCAACACTATATGACTTATTCTAAAATTAAAATGTTGGTGACTTCACAGGGCCTGATAATTAATGATTCCTTCTACATCCAGGAACTTAGTTCTAAAGTGAAGTTACAAAGGTTTAGCAACAGTATGCTGAGCAAATGCAGGATGCCGTTCCCTGGTGCATCTTAAAAGTTAAAGGAAGCAACATTCCAAATAGCTGCTGGGGTGAATGTCTGACTGCACAATGAATCATTTTCATAGACACTACAGATCATTGTTATTTCTGAAATGAAAAAATACAAGAATTAGATAACACCTAGGAAAGCTTCCAGATGTACTGCTAATACAACACTTTAAATATATGAGGAATTCAACTGCCAAGATGAAGTGGTCCTGGCAGCATAGATAATAGTCTAACTCAGATGTATAAACGGTTATCGCTAAAACTGCAGAAGTAACACAAGTAGTGCTTACAGCAGTCACCAATGTATTTAGAAGCCCGTGCAGTCAGCAGGCCACACATGTGCACAGCTGGCACATACAACTGCAGCACCTGTGTAAGAGAGCCTCCGTCTCTGGAAGGGGAAGGGACATTTCACTTGAACCACGTCTGGTGCTATGTATGTATGGCTAGAGATGATGAATGCCATGTCAAACACTAGTCAGGAATAAACCAGTTCATTTGGGCACAGAGCCCAACTCATCCACAGCTTTATTAGTCATGTTCTTGTCCTTGGTACAAGAATTCAGCTGAGGAATCATCCCCCTGAACACATCAGAAAGTTATAGATAAAGGAAAATACTTTTGATAAGTACACTTGGAATTGATAATTAACTTTAGAACACTGCAGTGAAAGGGAATCTGCCCAGCTAATGGCTAACTTTTTAAGATAAATTAATCACTTGTCTCTACTTTACTGCACAACTACAGTCCTGAGCAACTGCTTTCAGGTTTGTCCTACATTGCAGGCAATTTCAAGGAATTATATTTTTAATAAGAACATTCAGCTCCACTTTTCTTCGCAGCAATCCTACCTTTGCAGCTTATCAATCTGTGCAACCATTGGATGTTTGACACTAATAATCTTGTAAGTCACCATTAGTTTGCTACAAAAGTCACAGTAAATTGAAGTTGAAAGACCATGCATTGCATTTCCTAAAAAAATAAACCAAATATTTGAATTTAGGCAATTTAATTGGATTTCAAAATTAAAATGGGACAACAGAATATTGGAATAAGGACTTCCCAGAGGAGGAAAAAAAACCCAAGGAGTTAATTTAGTAGGAAAGATAAGGCCATAAAACCACTAAAGCTATCTAGATAAAAATTCTCAGAATCTAGGCCATGGAACTTCATGGAGTTATTCCTGTTCTGAGTAATATTTTAATGGTTGAACTCTGCCTTTCTGCACACTAAACTTCTGCTTAGAAATAAAGACAACTGTTGCTAACAGAAAAACAACATCTACTCCTTTCTAAAAGTAGAGTTCTAGATAGTTTTACCAGTCCAGTTTCTTGCCAAAACGAACTCTGCCATTGTTATTAATCTGGAAATATCAATAATGGTATTCACATGAACATTCCCATAGACTGTAAAGAAACAACTCACACAGTAAATGACAGGCTGAATTTGAACAAAAAGTTTTATCATTCTGAATAATCTGCTCTATCCTAAGCTTTAGAGAACAGACTTAAACGTATACATCTATATATGAGTGGTTAAACATCGGAACAGGCTGCCCAGAGAGGTGGTGGAGTCATCATCCCTGGAGGTGTTCAAAAGACGTGTAGACGTGGCACTCCAGGGCCTGGTTTAGGAGGCATGGTGGTGTTGGGTTGACGGTTGGACTTGATGATCTTTGAGGTCTTTTCCAACCTTAATGATTCTATGAATGTGTGCACGTGTGTATATATATTTAAGATATTTAG
Organism: Fregata magnificens; assembly: GCA_013389945.1. Classification (NCBI taxonomy): domain Eukaryota; kingdom Metazoa; phylum Chordata; class Aves; order Suliformes; family Fregatidae; genus Fregata; species Fregata magnificens. The sequence goes on along the minus strand of WAAD01011190.1, from coordinate 1,078 downwards.
TCCTAATTCCTGTAATATATGACCCACTTCCGGATGTTAGTATATTTCTGTACAAAATCTATGAGAGGTAGGAAGCTACCTATTAACAAATACCTTTTGAAGAGCCAAACCTAAACAATTTACCTAAGATTATCCAAAATATCATTGACAGGACAACTTGAACTTCGTGTTGCCATCTTAACCCCTGTACTGTCCTTGAATAAACTTTATAGGTGCGGCTGACCTGGGACTTTTACTACCACCCAAGACAATGACTCAACACAGAACTTATTTCAGGGGAAGAAGAAGGTGGAGATGGAAACCAGCTCTGAGGATTCAGTAATTTTGAAAGAGGGTCGCTGGACAAGCATCACACCAAAAAAAGGTCTTTTAATAGAAGGATAAAACACACAGATAGGCTAGATCTTTCACTCCATCCTCTTATATATTGGAATATAAAACCATACATTAATAATACTAAAACAACAATAAAGTTGCAAGTGAAACATTAAAACAGAAAGCACAAAATGGTCAGGAGCTTCAGAGCAGGGAATTCCCAACAACTCATCAGCATATGTAAAGAATGATTACATGAAAAGCCGAAGTGCCTTTTTTAATGACTAAGCCAGTCTTCAGCCCTTAGTGACCTCCCCGAGACCATGACACTCCGCACCTGACAGATCTAAGAACAGTATGTTTGTTGGCAATCAGACAAAGTCTGGTTCCAAAGTTAACCTGATTTTGTCACTATAGCAATTAAAATATCAACGTCATGCTGAAACAATGAATGACTTCCTTAACCATTTCCATCTTGCATTAACCTCCACAGGATTGTGGAATACTGTAACTGGGAATGGAGGCAGGTCATATGGCACTTCAGACAACCAAAAAAACACTGCATTCTTCTACTGGTGCCATGGCGTGCCCTAAATTTCACTAGCGCCTTTAACCAACTGAAATTCTACGTAGCGAATTACATCTTGGTATTCTTCACCATAAAAATTACTCAAGTTTTCAAACGTGCTGGACCTGATTGTCACCAATGCAAGTGAGCTCATCAGTGTCGTCAAGATTGGAGGCAGCCTGGGCTGCAGTGATC
>WAAD01011189.1:45262-66388 GCA_013389945.1 Fregata magnificens | reverse complement strand
TATACTTGCCAAATGATGAATTGGAGTAATATCAATGGGTGATCTTTTTTTAACAAACTAATTATTTGAAGTAAGTACATATTTGTAAAGAACTGCAGAGCTAATTTAACTTTTTAATTTATATTGTTGACAGAAAAGCCTGGAAGGAGAAAACAAATACTTAATGGTATACTGTAAATATATTTTTTTAAAGTATATAAGCCAATGACTTGCTTCTAATTTATTGATGATATTAAGCATAATAGCTATGGCCATGATCAGAATGAAATCTGACAGTGTGAATTATCCTTGCTGGTGGAAAAGTGAAACAGGGTCAAAACATTATGCTCTAAGTCATAATAAAATCTCTTCCTCTTAGCAAGCCATCCTGGTGGTATTGCTGAATGTAACCATGGAGTTTAGTAGTTGAAGAATGAATGTTAACAGACAAAGTAATGTAAGAAAATAATAGAAAGCCAAGTGAAGCCTGAACATTAAGTGAAGCCCGTTGCACATTGTGGAGGGTGGCCATGCTGGGCTTCGCACTAGGCTCCTGCTGTAACAGCATTTATATAGCTGAGAGCTTTTCCCTCTGGTCAAACCAGAAGAAAAAAGTGTGTTTGAGACTTTCTTTTTCCTCCCCAAACAGTTGTTAACAGTAGGTACCCCAACTTTCAAAATATTTTTTCCTCAAAGTTACTCAAACTATGTGGAAGTAATTACAAAGAGGGACGTCTGTTTCTTGTCCAGCTGGCTTGGTGGGTTGAAATGCTGCAGATTCACTGTATAACTGAAGTAGATCTGAGGGGGGGTGGATCACTGCCAAATTCTAATCAAACTGGGATCATAAGCTGCTTTGAAACAATTTCCCTCCTTTTTCCACTTTTTTTTTTTTACAGTGGTGTTTTTACAAATTAATGATGCATGTGTGATTCTTTTATCTGATTAGTACTGCGTATGCATACTGTAAATGTCAGCTTAGGTGGCAAAGCCAGGGGAACAGTATGTTTTTGGTTCATTGCTTCATGCCACTGTATCCTATCTAAAGGGAGACAAAAGAAACTGCATCTGCCCAGTTTGTTTATAATTTTATGTTCTGTAAATATATGCTAGGTGAAAAGCCAAAATCGTGGTTCTCATTCAAAAGAATTGTCTTTGAGAGACAGTTTCCTAAGATGCCTCCATTTATTTTGCATTGAAGTGCATGTCCTACAAGTTATTATTTTTATGCAGGCTTGAAAAAGACATGATGACATTTAAACCAATAGAATGTATGAAATTCAAAGAACGTTACTCTTAATACTCTTTTTTTTTTCTTTTTTTTCCCCTTTCAAAAGGGATGAGTGTGAATGTGCCCTTCTGTACACACTTCTGGTTCAGGATTGAGCTTTTGAATTCAAGATCTAGATTTTAAATTCTGTTCTTCTGCCTTCAGTAGTGCTGTTGTAAATCTGGAGCTTCTTCATTAGAATTGACGATTTTAACAACATCCTCTGTCACAGAGTATTGCTTTTGTTATATTACCAGTCAGAAACTGATGCAAAGTAGCCATATCAGTTAGGGTCCTTATTGACTTACCTACATAGAGTTAGTTTAAAAAAATGTTGCTAGCAATACCTTCCATTAATCACTTTATTCAGATTATAGGTGTGTTTCCCCTCCTCTTCAATTACTGATAGCCATCCTCCTGGAACATCCTTCTACTTTATGTCAGCATGGAGATGAGTTTCTTCATCTGTGTTGGGCCTATCTATTAAAAGAAGATAAACTAGAGGTAAACTTCCAGTATGTCCACTAACATTTTAATGTTATTGGAACGAGATCCCTTTGTAACACTGTCCATGTAGTCCAGTGCATAACTGTATTTTAACAGCCTACGAAGTGTGTACCTTGTATGGGCTCTGATGGCAAACATTACCACCTGGCACAGCGGTACAGAACCTAAAAATTGGTTTCACGAGACAGGAAACCTAATTGCTGGGGATTTTTTGTTTTCTTTTTAAACGCTGCTCTGGTGCTGTTTTCTGTTGTTGGAAATTTCCCTGGAGAAAATGTGGCTATGTCTTGCACGTTTGTGTAATATCCAAGTGACAGACAGCTTTAAGAACCCAGTTCGGCTACTCTTGTGGTAAGAACAATTTGTTTGTCCAGTGTTTGTAGCTACATTTCTCCTCACACTGGTGCAGAAATTTACATAAAGCAAATTGTTCTTAAGATATACTAAAATCTGATGATGTTTGCTTTTTGTTTGTTAGAATTCTATGCAAAACCTTAAGGTATCCTTTTGGATTTGCAGAAAAGACACATTGTGCTAATTCATGTGTAAGTTTTGGGTTCATCATTTGCCTCAGTTGGATGCAATAGATATGACCAATCTTGTGAAGTTCCAAACTTTTTTTTGCTTTTTTTCCCCTCTGTTTTTTCCTCCCCAGTTTTCACTTGAGATGTATTCTGTTTGAACTTAGGGCAGGAGTATTCAAGAATATTTTTCTTCATTTGTGCTTCATAGTGTAGATACAGCATTCTTTTAAAATATCATTTCTACAACTACAATTCCATCTGCACCAAGCTGTTGCAGAAAAACTGTGGTAAAATTTATTCTGCAAGCGAATGGTAAAAATCAGTGCCTAGCGTAAGTGCTGTTTTCACACCAGCTTAAGAAAATTATTACTTTATCTGCCTGAAGAGTCATAACCTTGTGTTGTTTGGAGGTGATCCTCACCATGGCCTTGTAGATGTAAAAGCTTAACCAGCGCTCAAGTAATTCTCTTGACGTTAACATACTTCAGCTTGTCAGACGCCTGCCTCGCTGTGCTTTGAGTCACAGCACTGGAAAGCCTTTTTTGTAAACATGCATTAAATCAGCAGTCTAAGCCACCCTCAGAAAAGGAGGTTGATGGGTTCTGTTCTGGTGTGAACTAGAATGTGTGCCCACAGCACATCATCTCAGCTCTGCACCGTGAGCTGGGTGGGTTCCTGCTGGCGCGGTGGCTGGTCTGTCGCAGCAGGTATGGGGCTGGGGGCAGGAGGAGAGCAGGGGAATTAAAAAAGAGAGAAGGAAATACTGTCGGTCCCTCTTCCTCATGAGCATATGAAGTAAGCAGAAATGCAAAAGGAAAATGGAAGACTGTCTACCCTTCAGCAGAGGTTAGGGATTTATTATTTTAATTTGGACAAAAATTAAAATTGCAAGTGTATGTGTACTGCAGACATGCAGTTCAAATTACTTGGGCAGGGTCTTGAATTCAGCATTATTAAGAAAGCAGTTCTTTATGTAGCATTACCATGTGCTAACATTTTTATCTTTTACCTGTAATTTCATAAGATTTTTATCCTCTAGCAGAACTGGTATAGGCTGTTATGCACTGAGTACAGGATTTCTAATCTCATGGAATACATTCATAGACAGTTTTTTGTAAAAGCTGGAATTCAAATTTATTCGAACTAGCTTAGTGAAGCAAATTTTGGGGTTTCTGCTGGAAGCAGAACATCTTGTACATCAGACACCAAATTATATATCTGATTATTTGAGAATTTGCATAGAAATAAATTATGCAGCAATCAAAACATAATGTTCATTGGAGTTTGGACAAGGGCAGTAAAGATACTTGGAGTTGCACAGAGTAGAAAACGAAAGCAAAATCTCTGACTTACTCTACTTCTATGGAGATTATGTCCAAAGAAAGATTTCTTCCCCCCACCTCTTTTTGCATATGCCTCTGAAAGGGAGCATTGTTATCCATTGTATGTGAGACATTGCCCTTTAAATATCAGTGATAGTACTGGGTATGTTGAGAGCCACATAAATGATCGATTTTGAAGTTTGTTTTTTAATGCATTTTTATCTTCCTGAAATGTTTGTTTCTGCTTGCACCCGTAAGCGATGCTCAAGTGGATTTTAAGATGAGTAGGACTCCATCTCTATTATTCTTGAAACACAGCTCATGGATAAAGTTTATGCTAAGGGAAGAAAGCAAGCTGTTAGACTATAAAAGTATCTATAGTTATATAAAACATGGATAGCATATATTCTCTTATTCACTTATAGACAAAGGACAAGGATAAGACAGTAGTGCCAGTAAAATTTTAAACCCACCCACAGACAACCATCATAACATTACTTACAACATCAGTGAAATGTTTTAGAAAAAATTATTAAAGTCAAACTAGAAATTATTTTGTAACTTTGCTTGTGCCATTCCTAACCAAATGAACAGTATTATACTTGTCTTTGAGTTTCATAGGAGAAAAATGAGACAGGCCCTCTGAATTAATTTTAATCATGCTGAAACTTATTTCTTGGGATAAGTACAAAATGTGTGAATCTTTTTTTAGAAATCATTTTTATGTCTTGCTGTCACTGGATGTGACTTTGCGTATGGATGTTAAATCATCTTACAGATGTTAGATGAGCTTATGCATAAAGAGACGATGTAGAAGAAGGTACAAAGGTGAAGGGAGAGGCGTTAGTTGCTGAAGTAAAAATGATGAGGAGAATTCTGTGGGAAGGTATATAGGAAGGGCAAATGTACATGGACCTTTGAATAAGGTAAACAAAAACTGTGAATGTGAGAGAGGCATAATGAAGTAACTCAAGCCATTTAGAAAGGGGATGCATATCCTCCATACTTCAGAAGTATTCTGAAATAAATATAGGAGGATGAGAAAGGTAAACATCAGATCTGGAAAAAGGAAGATACGATAGGCAGGTCTATGTTTAACCTCTCTTTTGTTGAAATGAAAAGCAAATGACAGATTATAGTGATGCCATGAAGCAGATCTAAAAGGCAGCCCCAACTCCCTACACTTGCAGGGACTTGGGACAGTGTAGTTGAACTTGTTCTTGTGAAGGTCTGAATAGGCTCAGACATTCCAAGGGGTGAAAAACTTAAAAGGAAGTCTTAGCTGAAAGCCTTTGAGGATCTTCCTTGTTCTCTGGGTTGAGTATGAGAAAGCTGTGAAGCATCTAACAAATGACTAATTAAAACAAACCATATTAACTCTTTGTGTTAAGGACAACTCTGTACTTTAAATATTTGTGTAATCTTAGCTGAGGAGGAATACGTATCAGGTTTGAGGGCAAGGCACAATGCACGAGCTGACAGCCAAGGCAAGGGAGATCATAAAAGGGCATCATGCAACTAACTAATTAGGGACTATTAGCCTACAAGGTGATAATGGACTTCTTCATAAAGTAGATTACCTGCTGACATTGGTGTAGCTGAATCATAAGAAAGTAAAAAATATGGTTGCAGTTCACAAACACAGGTTTGTAACAGACAGAATGTGGGATCACCGTGGAAAAAGGAATAGCCAGTTAAAGATCAAAAGCAGAAAGGAATGCGTTTATATGAAGAAAAGGAGGAAGGAGAAGCAAAACAAACAAACGAAAGCCAAACAAGGTCTATCAATACAAACCATGAACTAATAACAGAGAAGCCTTTCTAAAAAGAAGAAACTATTCTTGTAAAATAAAGAATCAGTTAATCTCATTTCATTCCAGCTATAGGACGGAGGTATAATTTTGTGGGAATTAAAAAAAAAAAAGGCAGAAAGCATTTCTGTCCCAGCCAAGCTTCTTTACTAGTAAGGTATGTACAAGGTACCTTGGAAAATGGAATTTTGCGCAAATTACATTACTCATCTATATCCCCAGGGTGTGAAAGAGGGTGGAGAAAGAAAATGATTTCTTTATATCAGTCTTAGTGATGGAGAAAAGGGAAATACTAGAATTTCACTAAACAATCCAGAAAAGTGATTTCTTATAGATAGCTGAAATAGCATTATTATGTACTATATTTCACCAGATCTGCCTCGCAACTGTGTAAAAGTGCTAAATGTTTCAAAAACGTTTAATTGAAGCACTGGACTTCGCAGTTGTTAATTATTTTCATTGAGAAGATACTTGGAGATTAAGTATTCCTTGAAGATGAATGCATGAAAACTAGCATGCTTTTAGTAAAGGTAAATGAGGTTCTCACTGCATAGTGAATGATAATGGTGGATGTCTACCCAACATACCACAGCTCAGCATTTCCCTAAGAAAATACTGAGCATAATGAACGTTTTGGAATCAAAGCAAATCCCAAAGCTTTTGTGGAAGTGGGTCTTGTTCACTGTTGGAGGGACACGGACAAATCCCTGTTGTTCAGTGGTTTTCTCCAGCATGAATATGTGTGGATCCTTTGCAGTGAAAGGATGTGAGCCAATGTGCCAAGATCATTTTCTATGGCTTCCCATTCCTCCTCTTGCTTTGTCTTTCAGTCTCTTGGTTAACAGTCTAGAAATTGTTTTCAGATGCTGATTTCCTCAACAGCATCCTGCTTCAGCTCTGTCTTTGGTAGGAAGGCACTTTTCTGGGCCTCTGTGTGTCAGCTCTGGTGGAACTCTTCCATTGTTTATTGGTCTAATCAGTCCCGCTCTCTGCCTGGTCTCATTATCTACTTTGAAAATGACTGGCTGCTGTCAGCAGTAATTTCATGATTTCTCTCTGTCTTGTGCCAATCTGTTGACCACATTAAGAGCAAGTCACCTCATGGTGGTAATAAGTACTGCGTTACTTCAGTACATGGTTTATTTGGCATGTGGTTTCCAAGCAGACTTCCCAGACTTCCCAGGTGAATTCCTTTACAGTTCTATAATCTCTGGACTGACTGATTTTTACCAAAAATTGACTTTTTAAGCACTTCCTTTAGGTTCTTGAAGTACAATTTCAGCATCCAGAAGGATATGGATTTCTGTCCAATAATGTTTTTGTCCTAATATCTGATGAAGACATTACATTATAACTGTTGACATCCTAGACTTCATTAGCTATTCTCCTGATCTTTGCTAATTACATATCAGTTAGTTCGTTTCAAGTGAGCTATGTATTGTTTTTCTTGATCTCTAATAACACTGATTTCCTGACATGTTTCCCTCAGATCTAGTTGCTGTTATTCATGTTGGAGATTAGCTTTATTCTTGTGGCTGTGAACACCAGTGTTTTCTGGATCATTATGTGCTATTAAATACAATGCACACTTTAAAATCGGTGCAGAAAAATGAGGCTTGAAGTTCAGACAATATTTGTACAAACCTTAACTCTACATGTAACAGAACCTTTCTCTACCTTGACTGGAAAAATTGCTGCTACATACAAGTACACATTTACTAACAAAGGACATTTTTTAAAAAATGTATATGAAGGTTTTCTAAACTTGTGTGGTGCTTTGTCAGTTCACAGAAACAGAGAATTTACTGTTTAAAATAAAAGTGTATAATAAGATTTACAGTAAAATCTGATACCTGGGGAAGAATCTTTCTTTAGAAGACTTTTGCACAATTTGCAGTACTTTGTGGTATTTATATTTTTCTAAGGTAGCTGCTTCGTGTTGGTTTCGGAGGTCAGTATTAGAGAAGACATTCCAAAATCACTAATCTTTTTTCCATTATACCAATTTTTATGTGTGCTTTGCTGAAATTCTCTTTTCTATTCAGTGTAGTCTGCCCAACCAGCTGATCTCAAGGCTTGTAGTTGTAAAGGATAAGGAAGCACTGTCAATGCCAATAAGCAAATAATAAGCATGGTAAAATGACTGGGGTTTGTTTTTTCTTTTTCTTAACAAAGTCACCAAAAAAAAGGGAAAGTGTTTTGAAGGGGCACATTGTGGTGCTTCATTGCAAATTGTATTCAATTAAGAATAATAATAATACTGCACATCTGTAAATGCATTACAAAACATTTACATAGGCTTTTGTAAAGCTTAGCTTTATAATAAGGCTTCATTGCATGTAGCCATTTTTGTTATACCATCATCTTTGGTATGCATCTTTTGAGGTACCAGTTTTCATACTTCAAACTGTTCATGAGTGAGAAATTTGGTTCCAGAAGAGAGAATTCTTACAGTACCAATTCCATAGCTGCGTAGATCATTGCAGTATCGCCTCTCCTTGATAATTTTTTTTTTCTTACACTGAGATGTCTGACATGTGGGCAGGAGGAGAATTTCATAAGAAATGGAATAATTCAAAGCTCTGATAATGGAGTGGTCTTTTATTTTCAGTCCAGCAATTTGGATCTTGCTGACCATTGTTTATTGGTTGGCAAATGCTGATGAATGTATGTATAGGACCGTACAGAGCAGGCAGCAGATTGTGCACCACTGTTGATCCTGATGCACTTCTCACAGTCTTGTTCAAGAGGCCACAGGTTCACTGACTGTAGACAGAGCTGTTTTCTTGCTCAGTGAACATGGCTCCTTCCTTCGTACTGGGTATGGGCTATCTCAGATAGGCAGAAGCTTTGTAATGCAGCTAGAGTTTTAAAGAAATGATGAGGAGTGGTTTTCTGTTGTGTAAGTTACGTGTGCTCAATTACCTTCGTGCTCTAAGAATTAGTATTTTTAGTATAAAAATTCTTCATGTAAATAGTCAAGCAGAACCTCAGTTCTGAGGAAACCTTTGGCATTACAACTATCAATTTAAATCTGTATTCTCAATAACATGGTATAATCAGTTTGTTATTTGTACTCTGTGTACATATAACTTTACTTACCTGGATGTGCAATGTAAAAGTAGAATTTGAAGTATTATAAATATTATTTATTTTTCTTTTTGTTGTAGATTTCTTGTTTTGGACCTTAGTTTCAAAGTATCCAGTCCTAATTTCAAAAATTATCCTGATTTTTTTTTAAATTAATACATCATCCTGCAATATGTCTCAAAAGCAACTGCACCTGAACACAAAGAGAAAATACTGAACAGAAAGTTATGCCAAGGATTTGTTGTACAGAAAGAGCTCAGTTCACATCTACCAGCTCAAATAGAGCTTAATAATGTGCGATTGTTCCAGTTGGTGTGCTTGTCTAACGTGACAGACTAATGGCATTTTGCCTTCTAACTCCTGAACACCAGCCCTTCTGAAGAAGGCAACTTTGATTCACTCAGCATGTGCTCTGGCCACACTCCATTGCTTCCTGCCAGTAATTCTGAGTATTTTGCTGGACAATTCTGAAATTCTTGGGGCGTGGAGTGTTTGGGAATCTTTTTTGCTTTGTGTGTGTTTGCAACACCTAGCATTTTTAGTAGGTCATGGATCTGCTCCTATGTGCTGGCTATATTGCATGCCTAAATAGGAAAGGGAAAAAACAACTTTTTAATGAAATGATAGTCTTAAGTGGTGCTTTTTAAGTTACAGAGGTTCAGTAAAATAACTTTGGAAGTGAAGTACAATTTTGAAAGAGTATTTGTCTAAGTATTCTTGAATTTACAAATATTCTTGTTTTGTTTAAGCAACATGGTTTGTATAAAAAGTAATTCTAAATTAGTAATCTAGCAAACTGTGCAACTGTGTGGGATGTTTCCAAAAATATATTCAAATTCCCTGTCAGACCCTTTAAAAAAGGACGGATAGAAGTCTGAATTTACTTTCATAGAAGTTGTTTTGTCTCCTTGCTCACAATAGATCAATTTATCAGTGGCATAGTCCTGAAGTTAAGTCAACATGCTTGCCAGTATCAAGGTTGCTTTTTCTATTTTTTCATATTCATGTTGCTCAATTTGACTTCTGTGCATGAGCTCAGTTGTTTTTTGTCCATTTGGTTAATTAGATTTGTTTTTGAGCCTTTGCAGCTTTCCATAGTTCATGCTTAAATCTCATGTGACCTGCAGTCAGTGAGGGGTTGCAGTGCTCCTTTGGTTATGCACTATGTCCATTCCATATCTGCACAGCATGGAGTAAAAATAAATGTTGTTTCCATAGCAAGCTCTGGTGTAATAAATTTTCTCTGATTTAGGTGTGCACTGTGAAAACAATGGTTTTCTGTGAAAAATATGTACCTTTTCCCTGTATTAAGCTCTTTATATGGCATTTTTCTCTTGTTTCACTGTGTTCTAGGAATGGAGGGCTCAATTCAGTTACCTTGACATAGGTGCCTAATGCTGTTTGAGTAACCCCTAGTATTTGCGTTTCTGGCATAGCAGATAGGATACAGGACCTACAAGAGACTCCTCCTGGAGTGCCACCTGGAATCCAGGCAGGATTACCCAAAGGCCTCTCAAACGGCAGTAGACACCCATGGTTAGATTTCCTGTAGTTATTTTTGAACTGGGAATTATGAGAAGTCAACAAAAAAATTAAGAATGGCTGTACTGGATCAAACTGAGGGTCCATTTAGCCCACTATCCTGTCCCTAACAGTGGCCAAAGACAGATGATCAGAAAGGAAGATCTGAACAAGGCAAGGACCCATTACATATCTTTTTAGCACAGTATCAGCCTCAGGGACTTTTCAGAAACTGTGGCTCTGTGTGTTTATTTAGTAATCTCAGTGCATTTTTCTCACATGAAACCATGTACATGTTTAACAAGTGCAGCATCATTTCACAAGCGCTTCAACAGCTCAGTGATGTACAAAGAGCCCCTTCCTTTTGTCTGCGTGGAACTTACCACTCACTCACTTCATCTGCTGTCCTTGCTTGTTCTAATCCCTTATCCACCCTGCTTGCGTTACCCAGGATTTTAGAGAGCTTTCTCATTCTCCCCCTCAGCCCTGTCTTTTCGGGACCAAAGAGTTCTGGCATGCATTGTTGTTCCCTATGTGGGGGCCATTCTGTGCCTCTGGTTGTCTCTGTTGCCCTTCTCTGCCTTTCCAATTCTACTGTATGCTTTTAACGAAGGGGAACCAGAGCTGCTCACATGATTCAAGATGCAGATGAACAATTGCTGGTTATTGCCCAGTCATTCAGTCTTGTAAGGTCCTCTGCAGTTCTCCCTAATTAGCCATTTTCTGTAATACTTTCAATTTGGTATTATTAGCAACTTTCATTGCCTCCTGTGATCCAGAAAAGGGATTGAGCAGTATGAATATGTTAAACACCCCAGCTCGCAACCCAGCTATCTCTGGGAATCTGTCAGTGCTCTCTATAGGAAGAGCTTACTCTCTCTTTACTTTTGTTTGTTCTCTCATGTAATTAGTCACTTATGAAGGGACCTTCCATCCTATGTGATATCTCTCTAGTTTACCCAAAAGTTTTCAATGAAGGACTTGAGAAGCGCTTTGGCACAGGCTACCACAGCATGCTTTTATCCAGGTTGGGACGTGACATCCCAGATGAATGGCCTACTAGATGGATGAAAAGCTGGCTGGGTTGTCAGACCAGGGGTGTATCCTGTGCCCTTGTCTTGTTTAATTCTTCATCAGTGACATGGAGGAGGAGATGCACAGCACTCTCGTCAAGTCTGTGGATGATAACAAATTGTGAGGTGCAGTCAAAGCACTCGGAAGCCTGGCTGCCATTCAGAAGAGCCTACACAGGCTTGAGAAGAGGGCTGACAGCGACCTTGTGAAACTCTCAAGGGCAAATAACTTAGCCTTGAGCCTGGGATGGACAAACTCCTGCCATTGGTACATCCTGGGCACTTGCTGGCCTGGGGAGCAGCTCTGCTGAAACAGACCTGAAGGGTCATGGTAGACAGCAACCTGCGCGTGAGCCGGCAGGATGCCTTGGCGGCACTAATAGGGGCTGCATTAATAGGAGCACAGCCAGTAGATCGAGGGAGAAGTTTATTCACTTTTACTCAGCGCTCATTAGACTATGCCTAGACTACCGTGCACAGGTTTGGAGGACACCCCAATACAGGAAAGACATTGATAAACTGGGGCAAATTCAGCAGAGGGCCCCCAGGCTGGTTAGTGGCAAGAGCACTTGCTCTGTGAGGAGAGGCTGAGAAATGGGGCTTGTTCAGCCTGGAAAAGAGATGGTGTAGGGGGACCTAGCAGCCACCTTCTTTTATGTGTGAGGAAGTTATCAAGAAGACCGAGGCAGGCTCTTTTGCCTGGTGTATGGCTGGAGGTTGAGAGGAGGTATTTTGACTTGACTTAAAGGGGAAAAAAAAAGTTCACTAAGCAGTGGATGAGATTGCCTGGAGAGGCTGTAGGTTCTTCATTCTTGGATGTTTCAAGAGCCAAGTGGACAAAGCCCTGAACAACCTGGTCTGAAGGTTGATCATCTGGCTGAAGCAGACCATCCTGATCTGCTTTCATCAGGATGTTGGATAAGAAAACCTGCTGAGGTCAACTCTGATGTGAATAATTAATTCTGTATGATCATTGTTCATATTAGACTTGCATATTTATTAATATCCACCTTCTTACTTGCATGTTTATTAATATCCAACTTCTTAGCTAAAAACAATATAATGTTTTTAAAAAATAATTATATTATGGAGAATAGATTTGTTCATATTGTCATTCAGCACTCACTTGATTCAGTTCTTATATTTTAATACACAGACATAACTAAAGAACGGGTAAAAATAATGTAACTTTTATAAGGGATTCTAGTTAGGAATAAATCCTCCTCCCCTGCAGTGGAGGAGTATTACATCATCTCCTTTTCAAAAGCAAAAAAACCAATCAACTCTATCATAAATGCTGCATACTTTGCATAATTATTTTTATACTGAATTTGCATGCACATATATTTCTGCTGAAAACTAATGTATGAGAAAATCTCCCATGATACTTAATTCTGTGTATGAAACACAAAAGGTATAGGAAAAGCTTGGATGTTTTCATGTCAGGGACAATTTCTAGTAGTGGATATTTATACTCATTTTTCCAGAAGTTGTTTTCAATAACCTTTTGATTATATAGCATTTCCCTGATGAGCTTGTTTGTTGGTATATTTATTCTGCATCTCAGATGTAATTCATCTCACCTAATTTTAGCTACCTGAAAAGGTAGTCATTGAGTTTAAAATAGTTGCCTAGGCACCCGCTACAGGTAATAGAGATGATTCCTCCTCTCCCCAAACATGAGTCATCCCGTCTGCCTTAGAGGCTTGTCTTGTGATAGAATTAATCACCCTGCAGAAGGACCGGCTTTACCCTACTAACTAGGAGGACACTATAGGCAGCTAGCTTTTACAGGACAATTAGTTTTATAGGCTTATTTTGCAAATCTCTACATCCAGACTTATTCTGTATTGTGTTTCCCTTCCCAAACATCACTGAAACACCTTGGAGGAACAGAAGTGAGCCGAACTAAAAAATGTTTATCTTAAACTCCTTAAATCCATCTTAGGGCTGTTGGTAGCTGATGCAAATTTCCATTTCTGTGGAGCATTTTGGAGTGTATCCCAGCTGGAACCCAAAGCGCAGATGCGTACCTGGTGTGATGACTCGTCAATAACATAGGTCTCTATTTCTAGATATACAGAGTGGGCTGTTTGCAGGGGGTGGTGGAGTGGTGGTGCTTGGTTTTGGGGTTAGGAGTTTTTTTGTGTGTGTGTGTGTGTGGTGTTTAATCTTCCCCTTCTCTGGATATATCACAGGAGACATTACTTCCCTTCTTACTTCAGTACTGGAGTCTAGTGGCAACCTCAGAGTTGTCAACAAAAGACAGTGAATCAACATTTCATCTTGGGCCACAGGATTTTTCCAATATCCGAAGAGCTAAATTCACACAGGAAGCGCTCATACTTCTATTAAGCTTACTTCTGTCTTTTGTTTTCTAATAAATGGTAAGAAACGTAGGCTTATCCGCATGCAATATCTCTACTTCATGGGCCAGAGACATATTTAAGCAGGGTAGCTATCATTGGGAGACTGTGGAAACGGTAGACGTGATGCGTGTGAGATGTCTCTGAACGTGTTCTGGAATTTCCTTTTCTTTTGATTCTTTTTCTTGATTAGTATCTAGACCCAACAGATCGACGTTGGATACATGCCTCTCCTTGGCAATACATGAGTGCTCTTCAGGACAGGTCAGATAAATGAGTTTGTAACCTCTTCAGATTAAATCAGATGAAATCTGAAGTATTACTTCTTTCTTTTCTTTCAGAAAGTAATTGAAAGCAAGTTCTTTCTTCTAGCAGCAGAACTGAGTATACTCATAGAAAACTCATGTGATTCATAAGCACCTCTAAAAGCCCAACTTGAACTCATGGGCTAAAGGTGATAGTAATAATGCCTAGCGTTCAAAGACTGCCTGTAGCTGAACAATGAAAGCAATACTGGATCAGCTCAATACAGAGAATGTATCTGATGATTTAAGGTATAGGACAGGAAGCAGCCATCCGTGTTGTTAAGATTTATGTTTGGTGGGCAACAGAGTAATAAATGTTAAGTCAAGAGGATTCATTAGAATAACTGTTCTTTTGGGGTTGCATATTCAAACATCTCTAGCAAATTCTAACACCATTAATAAAGGAAATGGATAATCATGAATACAGCAAATGAATAGTTATTTCTAGCCTTGTACAGTCTTTGTGTCTAGTATTTTCATTTGGTAAATCTTGCAGATGTTTTCAGATCATAAAACAATGATTTGATGCCTATTTTAAAGGATTTTAAATGCTTCTTTAATGACTTTAAAGAGTTGTGGAGGGTTTTGGGGGTTTTTGCATGGGTTTGGTTTTGTTGGTGGTTTGTTTTGGGTTTTGTTTTTTTTTTTTTTTTTTTTTTTTTTTTTGTAAAGTGAAGTACAAGAGGGAAAACAGTCTTCATTAATAAGTGGCCATAAAGAGATCATAAAGTTTGAACTCCTAGCTGACTTTATTGCAGGCTAGTAAACTTCCAGTTGAATTTCTTTTTCCTTTGCATGTTTGGACTAACAAGCCTCAAGTCTCTTATCAAATAACAGTATCAAATAACTTATGCATAATGCTTTTTAATAATTTATTTTGTAGTCAGAAAATAATTGCATAAGTTAAATTCTGTGCTTGTTTGATTGAGCATGTTGAATTCAGTAGAGGTCTGTGTATTATGTTTTTATGATATTTTTGCCTTGTCTTTTCTTAATTTGTACAGTCCTTAGGCCAGTGGATCCTCAGTTCCGGTTGAAGGGTCTAGATGCTCCTATAATACAAATAATAATTTTGCTGCTATGCCCTGTAGAACATAAACACTTCCAGAGGTTCCACTTTTTTGAGGGACTTTTTATAATGCAAACAGCAAAAGAGACTTTCCAGAAATACAGTTCTTGGAATGCCTGAACTGTTTAAGACTGGTGGGGGTGGGGGTGTGTGTGCTTAATTATGAGACAGCTGCTTGGATGGAGTATTTCAGCCCAAACAGTGAGCTTGTGAAAAATGTAAGTGGCTCAAAATAGGATCTTAAAATGAGAAGTGCTAAGCACTGCTAGCTCTGCCTGTAACTAAAAGAGGAAGCTAGAAAGAAAATTGTGAAACTTCCTCACCAGCTTTACATCGTGAAATAAGTGAATTCCACCAGAGCTGTGTCTGAAAGCTACTTCCAGCAAACTTGACTCCCTGCTGTTGCTGACTGCTTTCCTAGAAGCTGTGATGTCTCAGGTCTGCGCTGCACACCTTCCCCCCTCTGCACGGGCTTGGGTTTAGGAGGCAGCGCCTCTCACCTTGGTCAAGGGTGGGAGAGGAAAGAGGAAGCACAGGGAGAAGTGGCACCTTCCTTCTTGGCTTCCTGCCCATGTCCTTGGCCTCCTCCCCAGAATCATTGGATGTATGTCTGGCAGTACATCCCTGAATGCTTAACTTGTGCAAACTTTTTTAAGATAGACAAACTGGATTTTCTGTTATGACGTGTAATTTGACAGGATGAGCTTGTAAATAAAAATCATAAATACCGTTTAGATTCTGTAGATATAAGTAGATTAGAGCATCCTGTAAATACGTTTATATAGTGTGTTTGTAGTTGGTTAAAACTAGGTAATGTAGACAGCTGAAACAGACATCGGAAAACTTTTGTAACTTTAAGCAATTGTGTGCATGTCTTTGCATGTGCAGTGAAATACACCTGCTTTGGGTGGATGTTGCTGCTGTTCTAGCCACTTGACAGTGGAAAGGAATGAAATGGTGTTTTAAATCAACCTCGCCATGGAAATGGGGGATAGCAGTTGTTACACTGCTCCAGTTTACCCTCTATTATATTCGACAATAGGCAGCAAGGCAATTTTAAGGACTTAAAACACTTCAGTAATTTGGCATTAATTCTGTTGAAGAGTTGGACAATAGTTCTTGTTTGAAAATTAAATTTCTGAAAAGAAGGAATGGTTAAAAGAAGTCGATATGCATGGAGACTGGGATTGACTACTACAGAAGTAGTCAGCTCATGAAAGAGTGTTCAAAAAAAAGGGAGTAGTGTGTCTTTGTTGGGCTACAATAAATGGAAGAAGTAGATGCTGGAGGATATGCACTGAATTGAATATATTGATTTCTGTCCTGTTACTGCTAATAACTTTGATTTAGGAAAATAGAGTTACACAGTGTGTAATAAAATTCTAGAATAGACAAGTCCCAGGCAATTTTCAGTTCTATGCAACTAGCAGGTTTAAACCCAAGTTACTGAGGGGAGTGCTGACTTGCTGCTTATGCCTAGTTGCCACTACAACTTCATTATTGTTTCTGTTACCTTAGCATATCCTTTAATAATAATGGGCCTGTTGTTTAGGAACCAGATTCTGCACTGGCATATGTTCTTGATAAGTCCTGTCAAAGTAAACAGGCCCCTAAGAGAAGATAGTGTATTTAGAGTATTGTAAAAGCAAGCCCTAGTTTTAGGCTTTTTGAGAAAATTATTGCAAATTCACTTGCCTGGAATACTTGTAGGTGCAATCAAAAAGTAATCATCATTAGATTGAAGACTGATGCAATGTTGCTATATTAGTTGAGCTATTTATCCTTATCATTGGAAAAAAGGGTCTAATATCTCCTTTCTGGGAAAGTTTGTGGCTCTTCAGGCAACATATCCCTGACATTGGAGTAAGAAATTTGTCTGAACTTCAGATAGTGCTGTGGGACCATTCGTTTAGGTGAGTTGCTATGGCACTTCACTGTTTTAAGAATCACTTGACTAGTCTGTTGATGCCAGGTGAAGTTACTTTTCACTTGTGGTCTTGTAGGCAAAATGGCTGTGGGTAGGCAAGACATGATGTACATTCTTCACAAATATAGTTCAAACCATCAGTCTGAGTCTTCCTCACACTTAAGTCTATTCAGCTTGTGTTTGGAGAAATGTTGTATGTTTTCTTCTTAAGCAACAGCAGAACCCTTCTGTTAGACTGCTTCCCATCTTTTATCACTTAGCAGCAAGAATATCTAAGGGAACATTTTCTGCACTTCCTACCTGCAAGTTGTAACTACCACTTGCTTATAGTTACTAACTTCTCTCTGCTATTTCTATATGCTGATCTAAGCATCCCTGTCGATACTTGAGATGCTATATGCTGTGTTGCACTCTTCGGTCGCTTTGTAGTCTTTCTATTATTAACACTTCCATTAGATTTTATTTTGTACATTCCAGAACAATTAGTTTCCTAAAACAAAGTTTCAGAGAAGTCCCTTACCTGGAAGGATCAAAGGACGAGAAGTTCCAAGCTGGTGGTGAAGGTGGGCAGGAATTGTTAAATGACCCTGAAAACAGTTGGCTCTGAGGGAGTTATGCAAAGGTTTAGGTTTGCCTGTATTTTTCCCCCCATCAATTTTTGCTATCATTTAACAGATTATCCAACTTGATGTATTGAAAACAGGAAGAAAGACTTAATATAGCCAGTCTATTATATTACAAGTCTTGCAAGCGATGTGTTCCTATCCGATATATTTTAAGAATGTGCTCAATATGTGTATAAAGATAACACTGTAAATTGATACCCTTTTAATGTGACAGAGTGAAGACTGAAACTATTAGACTGATTACAGTCTTACACAACTTAAACATACATATTTTTATTCTTTTCCGTCAATTAGCTGTCTCCCGGATAATATCACTCTCTGGCTAGAAAGAAACTAAAATAGAAGATATGTACTGTGTAGGGACACTGGGTATGGCTGAATAACTACGTGAAGGGATTAGTAATTTCCAAACTTTCAGACAGACTAACTGAAAAGAAAAAGCAAACGATTGTTCTCTCTATATCGCAAGACACAACATACAAGTAGACATAACCTCTTATTTTATGTACTTTACTGTAAGTTGCTCAATTAATTCCAGAACATCTGGCTACAGGTTTTCAACCAAACAGATTTAGAAGAGTTGTCATCACATTCTCATAATGATTATCATTGTTGATTTAAGTGTATTCCAGTTAAATCCAAACTTGCAAAATTCATTTGTGTATGTAAAGTATATTTTGTAAAAAATTATGCATTAATGCAAGGACTTCTGCTTTCTGGCAGGCAGAGATCCAGAGACAGCTTTCTACTCTGCTGGCTTTTTTTAACATTGTGTTTCTAATGCACTTTATTAGTTGATGTTTCAGCCGCAATTTCTTTCAGCATTTATTTCTATGAAAATCCAGATTCCATGCTTGGGAGCACATAAAATATTCCTCTGCATGCAGTTTAGAAAAATAGCTAGGATTGTACTGATGGAATTTCTGTTTTGTTTTCTCCATTAAATTGTGCATACTGTCATATAGGTCAAAAAAGTTTGACTCTTGGGAGAGCTGGATTCAACTCTGATCTGCTTTAGATTTCTACTGTGTCTTAGGTGAGATACTTGGCCTCTTTGTGCCTCTGCACTGTGTAAAAAGGGAATAGTAGCATTTTCTTTTCTCAAGGGTGGCTGATATAGTAACACTTCTTATATCGCCCCACTTCAATGAGGAAGGGCATATAAATTACTTAAAGAAAGTTTTCTGGCATCTCAAATGCACACAGTGTCAGGAATGCTATTGAATTTTGTGGAAAAACTAGTCAGATCCTTACAAATCTGCCATCTCATGTTAATGGTGTATTTTTTGTTTTTGTTTTTTTGGTAACAGAAGTTTATTTTTCATGTTTACTTAGCCAAGAAGTTTTTATTTTCTCCTTTGTGTTTCTGTAAACTTGTCATTTCAGCTATACATTTGTCTTCTCTTGTCACCATTTTAGGAGTTACAGTTTTATGAGCAATCATGCACACAAAGAAAGCTATGGCATTGGTACTAAGTCCATGTATATCCTAAAGCAGAACTATGTGGATAACATGTTACTTTGTCTTCTCTCAAACTTCATAGTATTACACTTACTATTGCTTTCATATGAACATTTCATGTGTCTTCTGATCTAAAAGCTGTATTTTTTTTCTTATAATAAAATAAAACTTTATTTTATTTATAGAAAAAGAAAATTTATGTAAGTTTACATTTATTTATAGAAAAAGAAAATTGATTTTTCTTATAGACTTTAACTAAAACATCTTCACTCACCACTGCTCAAGTATGACTATTAAGCTGCTGATTAGGTGAGAGAGAAAGTGAACTGGACTTATTATACCAACTGCAGAAAACATGAAGAGCTGTACAAGTATGATTTAGAAGCAGTATATTGGGAGCAATAAAGCCCTCAGTTTTAAAAGTATATATGATCAAAACCTGCTGTCAGGAAAGCAGGTGCTAGCCTGCTTGTATTCTAATTTTTCTACTGACAATGAAATTGGCAGAGTCAAATTATCTACCATACTGAGCTCAACTCTAGAAGGTCATGTCGAAAGAACATTTCTTAAGGAAGCTAAAAGTGGTCAGTAATAGGACTAATTCTTTGAAGGAGGCATAGAGATTACTTAAATGACATGACTTTGGAGTGGTGAACAACTGAGTACCATGAGAAAGCAGAAGAAAGCTGGTGTGGGTATCCAGCAGAATCAAGTTCCAGTGTAAGAAGTAGAAGGGATTTTGCACTTTGGCAGGATAAATGTAAAAACATAATAAGCAGATTAGAAAAAGCTTAAGAAACAAGAAAAGGCCTAAAAAGTTTATGAGCTCTCATGTCTGGAGCAAGAAGCTTGGCAGCGAGTCTGTAGGGCTAGCAGTGAATAGGGACAGTAGAGATTGTTGCCATTTAAGACCAAATGACGGTATGGAGGCTAAATGGATTAGGATACCAAAACACTTTTATCACACATTTATGCAGTTTTAAGAATTACGTGACTTCTCTGTTCCATGGGAAAGAGGACTTGGTCCAGGAGAAAAACTGGGCAGGTTAGTGTAGTGGTTCCTCACACACTTTTCCATGGGGGAGAGAGCGCAGTCCAGGGGAGAAGTCAGGTGGGTCAGCACAATGTTTCCAGCTAGGCTGTGTGCAGTCCTGGTGTGGGGTCATGGGGACCCTGGGCGCTCTCTGCTGCTCTCAGGTCCTGTAGGCGCTTTCTGCTGCTCTCAGGTCCTGTGAGTGTTGGTGAGATGGTCCCACATTCTGGTGCAGGGTCATGAGGTACTCACCTCTCTCTTTTGTACTCTGGTTTCCCACAATATTAAGTATCCTTAGTTACAGGATTGTGCAGGGAATACTGTGTTGGTGATTAGTCCTTTCAGATGGTGTTCTTTTCTCATTTGCGGTTGCTGCTGTTGCTGCTCACAATCTGCTTGTTCCAGATACTTCTGGACATGTTTGCACTTCTTGATGATCAACAGGCTGTTTGCATAGTTTGGCTGTCTGTTTTCTTCAGCGCACAAAAACTATTATGTTCTTCGGGACAGGTGGTTGACTATATTTTATCTGCTTTTGCCACAGTAAAGAGCTGGTTAACATTTACTGGCTTATGCTAACAGCTATCCTCTCTAGACATAACTCATACTGACTGCTACAGAGAGTGAAGAAAAACTAAGGGGTTTTTTTCATCTTTGTTGGCCACGAAGTATGTTTGGGGAGCTTACCATACTGCAAC
The DNA here is from genome assembly GCA_013389945.1 of Fregata magnificens. Taxonomy (NCBI): domain Eukaryota; kingdom Metazoa; phylum Chordata; class Aves; order Suliformes; family Fregatidae; genus Fregata; species Fregata magnificens. The sequence continues at coordinate 45,805 of WAAD01011189.1, read as the reverse complement.
CATTCCTTGTGGGGATGTCTTAGGTTCTCAAAATATTGTAAAGAGTTTATGAAGCCAAAACCCCAAAATAATGGATGATAAAAATTCATGTGGATAAATGTAAAATGATGCACTTATGGAGAAGAAGGAGAGCTGGCGGAGGAGCTTGCCAAGCCGCTCTCCATCATTTATCAGCGGTCCTGGTCCACGGGGGAGATCCCGGATGACTGGAAGCTAGCCAATGTGACGCCCATCTACAAGAAGGGCCGGAAGGAGGAGCTGGGGAACTACAGGCCAGTCAGCCTGACCTCGGTGCCCGGGAAGATCATGGAGCGGCTCATCTTGAGTGAGCTCACCGGGCAGGTGTGGGACAACCAGGGGATCAGGCCCAGCCAGCATGGCTTCATGAAAGGCAGGTCCTGCCTGACCAACCTGATCTCCTTCTATGACCGGGTGACCCGCCTAGTAGATGAGGGCAAGGCTGTGGATGTTGTCTACCTGGACTTTAGTAAGGCCTTTGACATGGTCTCCCACGGCATTCTCCTGGAGAAGTTGGCAGCTCAC